>PVIY010011742.1:0-41217 GCA_004026745.1 Myrmecophaga tridactyla
ATGTCCAATCAAAGGCATCCAGGGAAAGATACCTTGGTTCAAGAAAGCCGATGAAGTTCAGGGTCTCTCTCTCAAGTGAGAAGGCACATGGTGAACACAGTCAGGGTTCCTCTCTCATCTGGAAGGGCACATGGTGAACATGGCATCATCTGCTAGCTTCCTCTCCTGGCTTCCTGTTTCATGAAGCTCCCCGGGAGACATTTTCCTTCTTCATCTCCAAAGGTCGCTGGCTGGTAGACTCTGCTTCTCGTGGCTATGTCGTTCTGCTCTGCTCTCTCTGAATCTCTTTCATTCTCCAAAATGTTTCCTCTTTTATAGGATTCCAGAAACTTATCAAGGCCCACCCAAATGGGTGGAGACATGTCGTCACCTAATCCAGTTTAACAACCATTCTTGATTAAATCACATCTCCAGGGAGATGAGCTGATTACAATTTCAAACATACAGTATTGAATAGGGATTACTCTGCCTTTATGAAATGGGATTTTGATTAAAACATGGCTTTTCTAGGGTCCATACAGCCTTTCAAACCAGCACACCCCTCCACACAGAGAGTAAGGTGCTGCACGTGGCCACCTGCATGACCCAGACAGAAGTTAAAGGTCCACAGACCTCTTCGGGAGGAATGAATGTACTGATGGGACTATAAACCACTCATCTTATAAAGCATTAAAACTCCTCTCCCCTGACATATATGTTGATAACAAATCTCCTACTCTCTGTGTCCTGAGACCCTGTTGAAATTCTGTTCTCATTCTCTATGGAATATCCTTGTCCTAAACCCTTAGAAGCTGCCCCTTGCACCCCTGCCTTTTTCAGAGTGCTGCTTCCATTCTCTGGATGGCTGCCACTGGGGACCCCCTCCTGCATGGAAACCCTAATAAAGCTCACATCTAGCTCTGTGCCTGCTGTGTTCTTGTCTAGCAACTGCTCCAACCCAGGCCCTCCCAGATCTGGGTTAGAAGAAACTTTCAGGCCCTTTCCCACAGCCGCCTTCACCGCCAATGGAGTTTTGTAAATTTCTTCAATTGACTTTATCACAGGGGAAGACTAACTGGGCCTGTATTGAACTTTTCTTCTACGCTTATATAATTAAAAGTTTTATGTTATGAAAATATAAAAAAAGTCAACAATTGTAAAGGAAGTTAATTACAAATAAATTCTGTTAGATAAAGCTTAGAATAATGTTTTCCTTTTTTGTTTGTTGTTTTTGTCAACGGCAGTATTTACCAGTTATTTTGGAGTCAATGTTTTATTCAAATCTGTGAGTCCCCTGCCATGGCCCCAACATTCTGCTACATTTCTCAATGCTGAAGCTGGTCCTGAGGCCCCAACCTCAGCACCATGTCTGCCTAGTAGGAGCTGAGGCTTCTAGAAATCACCCCATGATAGCCATGGCCTTTACAAGTGGTTTCTCCTGAATGAATGAAAACTAGTTATGGCCAAGGCTGAAACTGGAGAAACGCACCAAGGACCACTTAGAGTCCTTTCCTAAGGAAAGTCAAGACTTTCAATGACTTCCTCCAGGCCAATCTCTGGAAGGCATCTCAAACAGGTGTCTGCTTAGACAGCAAGTGTGAAGAAGACAGCAGTTTCATGCTTTATTTATAGAGATTAAAAAAAAATGTTGTACATGACATAAGATATTCGGGTATCTAAGAAAAGCTGATATAAGTAACGATGTGTTGTATTTATATCTAAAATTTAAACCTAAGGCTGCAAACTTAAGAAATTTACGGCACAGGTGTGAAACACCTTATCTCTGTGTCAGTTGTATATGAAAATGAATACCTGTTAGCTCTAGTTTCCTCTTTCCAGTTGAAGACAAAGAAAGCAAGATCCTGGCTAAACATTCCATTTTTTTTATTATCCCCTAAAGCTGTGCCTCAGATCCAAGGAAAATGCTAGGCCATTGGTTTACTGAATGGCTCCTGTTTGATGGCACTTGGCTTAAAAAATTTTGAATGGCAACCGGCTTCTGCTTGATTTCGGGGGAAACCTGTAATTTTTAGGACTAGATTACCTCTGATGATTTTTTACCCCTCTAATGATAGTAAACACACATCTCCTTTCTTATAACTGTATGCTAGGTGTATGACTGGATAAGAAAATATCCTTTGTTATTTTTGCTCTGGAGAGAGGTTTATGTGATTGTTTTATTTTCTGAGAGTTGTTTGGGGGATGGGGTGTGAGTGTGTCTATTTTAAAGAAGTCAGGCGTTCAAATTCCCTTTTGCTTTCCATTGATAAGAGATACTCAATCCTTTCATGTGTAGCCTAAAAGATTTTTTAAAGTAATGAAATGTGTCAAATAAAAAACAAATTTGGGGTGCATGTGTGGTTCAGTGGTAGAATGCTCGCCTTCCATGTGGGAGACCCGGGTTCAATATCTGAATCATGTACTTAAAATAAAACAAAAGCACAAACAAACAAACAAAAACAACATAAATCTGGACTTAGTAAGGGGAGACTTTATTCAAAAGGACAATGGCAAAGAGGGGAGAGGGGCCATTACTGAATGCTCTAAATGGGAGATGTCCCAGTGTCTCAAGGGTTAGGCAAGAGATATTGTTTTATAGGGAGGAGTAAACAAGGTTTGAAAGAACCTGGTGTGGGGAAGAGGGCTGAAGGGGTGGTGTGGTGGGGTGGCAGATCCAAGAATGCTTCCCAGGGAGGGAAGCTTATTCTCCAGGAGGGGCTCTGAGCGAGGGACTGAATGCTTGTGGGGCAAGGATGGGTCAGAGCCCAGGGACCTGGGAGAAGGAGAGGAGTTTAACCAGAGCTCTGTTTACAAGCATTTTGTTCCAACTCATCAGTGGAGACAGCAGTTCAGCTCATGTTTTATGAGGCAAAGACTGGGAATTTGGAGGACCGTGTCTAGCCTTGTTATAGGTAAGCAAAGGGGCATCCCTGCATCTTATATTAAGTCAGATGGGAAAAGGTGTTTCCTGGAACACAAGAATAGAGGATTTCTTTAACCATCGCTATTTTCCAGGATCATAGATCTCCAGTAAGTTTAACATTGTCAAATGGAATAAACTTATTTGGTGCCACATTGGTTACTGATGTATTAGAAGTTTGATCAGATCAGTTCATTTCCCTTTGCTTAGTTCCTAGGTCTACAGCAGCTAGCGCTGGACTATAACTCAAATAGGGGACACAGCTAGTTCTTTTTAGTTCTACAGGGCCAGGAACAAGTGGTTCCCCCAGTGTTCATGCAAGAGAAATCATGGAGAGATGCAAGAGAAATCACAGAGAGATGGGCAAAGTTGGGAGAGAGAGAGAATATGAAAGGATGAAGCCGTCTGGGCTACAGATAGAAGGCCATCAAAGTCTTCTGGAATGTTGGAATAATAAGACAGACAAAGAGGAGATAAAAGGAAATAAAGGGGAATAAAACAGTGGCAGGCTTGTTTTTAGGATCTAGCAATGAATAAGTCAAGACAGTGTTTTATTCTTAGCATGTTTTTTTAAAAAATGGCCCCATTGCTGCAAAATATTTTCTCTGCCAATCATTAATGAAATCTCTTTAGGGAGATAATAAATATTCTTTTTGAGTTTAGAGGAAACAGAAGAGTACAAATGTGAGAGAAATGGGGTATAAAATGAGGAGTTGGGGGTGAAATTGTGCCTTTTTCATATATATTTTTCCCTAGGCTTGAATCTAGGAAATTCTTGTAGTAAGTATGCCCGAGAATATGGATTGATCACTGTACTTATACAAATAAACCTGTAAGAGGTTCTGTCTAACATATCTACTTAGATCATGAATTCAGCTTTGGAGAGTCCAACATGATACATTTGAAGGTGCTTTGGTCTTAGAGCCAGGAAACTTAGGCTGCAGACCTGGCTCTTTCATTTCCAGCTTGGGTGACATTGACTTGGACAAATTATTACTATTAAGTAATTATTATTACTTAATAATAATCAATAGTAATTGATTATTACTTTTCAAGATTCATCTCTTTTTGCCACATGTGCCTGTGAGAAGAAAAGTATGTTTATTATCACTGTCCCCAGGAATACTGTGAAATGTATACAATCAACTTGTAAAAACATAATTGAAAAGATACATCTCTATTTTTATTCCTTATTATATTTATCATAACTAGTTACAAAATGATATTTATAGAAATGACACTTGGGGGACATATATCGCAAAGGTTGTAGTATAAAACACAATCTTAACTTGGTTTTAATGGGCATAGATTTGATTATCGATGAGCCTTTGTACTTAGGGAAGGGCAACATGGATGAACGAAATCCCAAACTTCCCTTGAAAAACAGCACTAACCTCTTCTTCTCACAAATAAATCATTTACCACAGTGGCTAACATGGAGCAAAATCAATCGATTCTTATTTTGTCTCATTTCCCTCCCCCTGTGGGGCTCCCTCTGGTGTAGCATCTAATGAGCAGAGAAATGGTCAAAGACCAGCAGTGGGAGGGCAACTGGGGGACCACCGTGGCCAATTATGGTGGGGCTAATTGACATTTCACAGTAATCGTATTACTCTGCCTTTGGGGACAGGACAGGGGGGCTTTTTAATATCACTATTTAGTGTATCATCTTTAATTATAATAAAAATCAGTCATAAGAAATGTGAAATAAATTCAAAGCATACATCACAAAATATCTCTTTTAAAAGTCTTCCTTTTTATGAAGATCGAATGGAAGAAATTGTTTTTGTTTTCTCAACCAACTCATATAAATTGGCATTTAGCATTTACTGAAAACTATGGTAGGGAATTGGAGTTCAAAGAAAAATAATCACTGGGAAAACTCTAAAAAACAATTTTTTTTATGACTTACTCTGAGAGGGTAAAACTTAATATCCCCAACTTCATGTTGCCTTTAAAACATTCTTATGTTGTTAGCAATGACCATACAAAACATTTCTTAACCATTTACTTTTAAAAATACCATTAAATGCCTTCCTAAACAATTGCCATTTATTATTTCTTTGGCATGGGAAGTACAGAAAAAAATCTCTGGCAAGCTTGCAAAAACATTTGTTTGTAAGAAGTTTGTTTTCAGAAGATTCAACAGGCAATAAGCATTCTGGTTTCTCAACAAAAACAATAAAGAAAAACATAGTTCAAGTTTTAATAAAAAGTGTTTCTTCAAAATAATCTAAGAAAAAACTCATGTCAAAATGATTTTTAAATTTAAAATCTAATAACTTCATTGTTTGACTATTAAATTAGCAAATCTTTTTGTCTGACATTTCTTGGGAAAATATGTGCTTTTAAAAATTCAAATAAAAGTAACAGATTTTCAGACTTTACAATGTAGAGTTAGTTCACAATAGGAAGTGTGACAGCCTTCCACTGAAACAATTTTAAGCTTTTTGTGCACAGAAACAGAATTTAACGGATTTAGAGGGAATAACAATGAATGAATGATATTTTGAAAATAGCCCAATCTAATTCAAAGACCATAGAAACTGGTGTAGTAAGTATGCCCGAGAGTATGGATTGATCACTGTACTTATACAAATAAACCTGTAAGAGGTTCTGTCTAACATATCTGCTTAGATCATGAATTCAGCCTTGGAGAGTCCAACATGATACATTTGAAGGTGCTTTGGTCTTATAGCCAGGAAACGTAGGCTGCAGACCTGGCTCTTTCATTTCTAGCTTGGGTGACTTATTTGACTTGGGCAAGTGAAAACCCTCAGAAATCCTTCCTTACCTCTAAAATGGCTGCACAAGGTCAATGAGACTTCAGAAACATAACCGTGGGGTTTGTGTTGTGAACGTGTCACTGTCGAAGGTACAATATTAGGAAGATTCAGTATCTTTCGTTGACTATTACACCATCTGGTAACAGGGAGAGACACCTTAAAACCTAAGTGCAGCAGCAGCAGCAGCACCACATGATGTGTCCCATCTTAGAGCGTGGGATCCAGAGGCAGCCCACTGAAGACCCAGCGCTTGGAGGTTGTGCGGGCCTGGTCACCAGTTTTCCTACACTCCTCTTCTTACTGTCATGCTCGGGCTGGTTCCTTTATAACTGGTACCAGGCCTTACATTCAAGGAAGGAAGGAAGGAAAGGAGTGAGACCACATCTGTTTTTTGTAAGTTGTTTGGCAACCAACACCAGTGGCTGTTTTATTGATACTGAGTTATCTCCATATCAAAGGTCCTAGGTAAAGAGCGAGCCCCAGATGCTGCTATCTCAGTCTACAGGGGGTCAGCAACTCTGCTTGACAACCTAAAATTCAAGCCCAGGAGGATGAATACCTCCTTGCTTTGTCTACACCAAACCCCTGATGTAACTGCCCTACTTGTTGAATTAATACGTTGTTATGAAAAGAAAAAAAAAAAATCAATGTTTTCTCTTTGCCAGGAAATATTTTAGGTATTTGAGAAACAAAGATAAATAAGGCATTGTTTTTGCCGTCAGGGAGCTCAAAACCATATTGGAATACTCTGTGCCTTCCCACCGAAAATCTCTACCTCCCACAGCTGAGGAATTATTTGTATACTGTGAGAACTAAATATTATTTTGGGCTTTGGAATGCCTAGCTAAACTTTCTCCAATTCGTTATCCATGGGATGTGTTGTTAATGCAGCTTTGAACTGAAATAGCCTGGTGAGTTAGTGCACCATCTGGCTAGGGGCGGCTTCTGAAAGCAACAGCATTTTTATTTTGTTAATGAGAGAATCAAAAGAATCAAGCAATTAATGCTCTCGGAACTATGCAGAGAGACGAAGGAAACTGTGTTCTATAAACATCATTGTAACTACTGAGATCTGTTTAGGGTCTCCCTGTTCCCCACTGCAGCTCTACTCTGAGCATGAGGAAGCTCTGCATTTGTAAAGAACAAGGTACTCAACCTTTGGATTTCTTCCATATTTCTGAGATTTTAGCCGTCCCTGAAAACTGGCTCGAGTTCTTCATCCATTCTATGGCATCTGAGTATATAGGAATTTTTTGGATCAACTTTTAGTCACAAAAAGCTGGAGTATTAGAACTATAACAATTATAGCTTCTACTTATCCACCCTCTTTGTACATTTTCTTAATAGGATTGTGTGAGTGAAACAGAGTTCTAAGGCTTTCCTGATATACAGTATAAGGGAACCATCATAGTTCGTTTTCAGAACTTGTAGATGATGATGGGATCATGCTACCAACGCTGTATTGAGTTGTTACTGTGGATTGGGGTCTACACTCCTTACGTTTCCCTACATCTTCAGAGCAGTCCTCAAAGGTGATAGTATATTGCTAATGACAGATGAAGAAAATCAGGCTTAGGGAGGAAAAGTAATTTGCCCCAAATCATACAGCTTATAAATTATGTAGGGCTTGAGGCTATTAGACTTTAAATTCCATGTTCTGTCTTCAATATTTTGCTGGTTCTGCATCAAGCACATTAGGTATTGAGCTTGAGAGTATTCTTTCATTAATTTGTATTTCCCCTTGTCATGCATTTTTCTAATTCATAGACATAATTTATATATCCAGTAGGTTCAAATCACTGAGTAAGGCATACTGGTGAATATAAAGATCAGTGTGATCCAGTGCTGAGAGTAAGTTATTACTTTTATCTTGGAGGATCAAATTAAGTACCCTAAGTCCTGAGAGTCTGGAGAGGAGTTTATCTGACAGTTCTTGAGCCTCCTTGAAAGCAGGTTTTGATAAAAACCTGAGGATATGTTGGGATACTAATTCTCACTGTTACAGAGCTCATGTCCTCATGTATTCTACACTTGAGTATATTAAGAGTTTGCTGTGTCTTTGAAATGGCTTAGGCTAAAGGCTATGTATAGTTCCTAGAATGTTGGCTGAAATTTCATTATTCAATGAAGGATGGTTGCTGAATGCTGAAGCTATAATCAATAGTGACAAAATGACTATTAGTCCAATTAAAACATTAAATAGAGTAACATCGGCTATTATTGCTTAATAACAGCTACCAAACCTCAGTGCCATAGATGATTAAGTGCCTCTTTCTCATGCATCTTCAGATGAGCTGGGCAGTCTTACTGACCCAGCTGCATTCAGCTGTGGATGTGGCTGGGTGGGTCCTCACTGTGGTTTGGCTAGGTACTGTTCCATGTATGTCGATTCTGGGATCAAAGCTAAAGGGACAGAAGAACTAAGGGCAGCTCTTGTATTGGCCATGGCAGTGGTGCAAAAGTATATCTGAAGGACCCAGTTATATCCCAAGATGGGATAAGATATACTTTTCCACCACTGCAAAAGTCACAGGGCAGAGCAAAAACCTAGGGTGGGGAAAGCGACATGGGAGGGAACATTTTTGAACAGTAATCTAATTTTCCACAAGTACAACAATGGGGAGGTAAAACAGATAAAAATCATAAGGTAGTTGACTTAAAAAGGAATAAATGTGTAAGCCCTCTTGAAAAAGATAGCAAGACATTAGATTTTATTCAACCGATAAGAGGGAGATACTCAAGAACTATTATGAGGCACCCACCAAAATATCTTGTGCATAATGTATTGAAGTGTAAAGAGACTGGAGGTTAAGGGAGTATAGCACTTACAAATCTACTATAATAATGCAGACTTAAAATGGAGAGGATGGCAATTGGAATATAAAGGAGATTATGATGTGAAAGGTCTTTCTGAGATATAATTCATTACTCTTGGAGAGTTGAGGGGAGGCATCCAAGGTAGGGTTCTGTTTAAGCCTGCTAGAAAACATGGGAGGGTAATGAGATTTCCAGGTGGGAGAGGAGAGCCTGAGGCCTGGATGATGTTGGGGATAAGTGGTGCTTTACAGAATCAGGGAAGTCAGAAAGAGGAGGAGTTGGGGGTCTGAAAAGAATGAACAGTGAGTATACTGAATAAAAGTAGTCATGGGAAGAGACTCAGTCTTGAAAGAAAGGAGCAGAGGGAAGCTGGGTATCCCATATGATGGAGGTCCCTGGCTGTGAGGACTGAGAGGAGGTAGATCCTGGGATTTCAAGGTGAAGGGCATCCTTGTGACCTTGCTGAGGACAGTTTCAAGTCTTAGTGGAGGCAGAGATGAAGCAGTAGGGCGTGGAGAACAGAGTGAGTAGTGAGTGACAGGGCACACTATCTAAAGTAGTTGGATAGTGACAGAAAGAGAAGCTTAAGGAGGAAGCAGGCTTTAGGAAAGTTGTAGTACGGTTAGTACTGGGTTGTAAATGGGCATTCCTGGAACATTCTTAAGATAAGTGAGACTTCCAGGAAGATGGTGGAATTGAACAGACCAACCTCATCCCTCTTCCAAGGAACAGCTAGAAAAGTGACAGAAAAATGACCAGGACAGCAGTTCCAGGGTACAAGTGATCTGAAAGGGTCTTCTACACTATGTAGGGAAGTCTTACATGGAAAAGCTGAGGAATTGAGAAGCAGAGACCAGGTTCCATCAAGACTACACTAGGGACAAGAAGCCACGCCCAGCAAAGTACCTGCCACCACAGCTAGCTTGGGATATCAGCCTCATCAGCGCCACAAACAGGAACCCTTGGGGAACCCAGAAGTCAGTGAATGAGCTTTCTCTACTCATAGAGACCAACCAGCTAGTGCAAAGGATCTAACACAACCCTTTCCAAACTGTGGCCCAGAGTCCTCAGCACTATACAGACAGGGAGGCAGGGATGAGGAAGTAAGCCCAGCTGTGCTCCTTGAACACTCCATGGCCATGCACTGATGTGTGCTGCCTCCACCTAAGACCCTGCACTCCTCCACCCCATGTTCCTGAACCTCACTCCCTGATGCCCCAAGCACCCCCACCCATTGGACCCATGCCCCGGCTACATCCATGCCCTGTGCATACACACACCCATGTCTCACTGCCCCCATTCCAAACCTGCACTCCACCCCATGCCCATCCTGCAAATGCAAAGCCTTAGATGACAGAGAGAAATCAACTTCCAAGAAATGCCTTTACAATAATAACTTTGAATGTTAATGGACTCTACTCATCAATTAAAAGATACAGGTTGGCAGAATGGATTAAGAAATATAAGCCATATAAATGCTGCTTACAACAGACTCATCCTAGACCCAAGGATACAAATAGATTGAAAGTGAAAGGATGGAAAAAGATGTTCCACGCAAGCTATAACTGAAAGAAAGCATGAATAGCTATACTAATATCAAACAAAATAGACTTTAAATGTAAAGACATCATAAAAGACAAAGAAGGACATTATATATTAATAAAAGGGACAATTCACCAAGAAGAAATAGCAATCATAAATGTTTATGCTCCCAATCAAGAAGCTCCAAATGAGACAACCATTGGCAAATCTGAAATAAAGGATAGGCATTTCAACAGTAATAGTAGGAGACTTCAATATACCCCTTCCTCTATAACAATCAGACAAAGATCAACAGGGAAATAGAGAACCTAAACAATTTGATAAATGAATAGACCTAACAGATATATATAGGTCATTACACTCCAAAACACCAGGATATACATTCTTCTCCAGTGCGCATGGAATGTTCTCCAGTATAGATCATATGCTGAGGCACAAAACAGGTCTTTAAAAATTTTTAAACATTTAAATTATTCAAAGCACTTTCTCTAATCATGATGGAATGAAGCTGGAAATCATAACCACCAAAGAATGAGAACATTTACAAATATATGCAGGTTAAATAACACACTCTTAAACAACCAATGGGTCAAAGAAGAAAATGCTAGAGAAAATGGTAGTTATTTGGAGATGAATGAAAATAAGAATATGACATATCAGAACTTGTGCGACGTGGCAAAGACTGTGCTGAGAGGGAAATTTATTGCCCTAAATGCCTTTATTAAAAAAGAAGAAAGAGCAAAAATTGAGGACTTAACTGCTCACCTGGAGGAACTAGAGAAAGAACAGGAAAATAACCCCAAAGCAAATAGAAGAAAATAAATAACAAAGATTAAAGCAGAGTTAAATGAATGGGAGAACAAAAGGACAATAGAAAGAATCAATAAAACTAAAATTGGTTCTTAGAGAAAATTTTAAAAATTGATGGTCTACTAGCAAGGCTGACAAAGAAAAAAGAGAGAGGATACAAAAAAACAAAATCAGAAATGAAAGGGGGGTCATTACCACAGACCCTGAAGAACTAAAAAAAATCATAAGAGGATACTATGAACAACTGTACTCCAAGAATCTAGACAACTTAGATGAAATGGACAAATTCCTGGAAACACAAAAACAGGCTCCACTGACTCAACAAGAAATAGAAGAGCTCAATAAACCAATCATAAGTAAATAGATTCAATCAGTCATCAAAAAACTTCCTCCAAAGAAAAACCCAAGGCCAAATGGCTTCACAGGGGAATTTTTTCAAACATTTCAAAAAGAACTAACGCTCCCAATACTGCTCAAACTTTTCCAAAAAATTGAGGAAAAAGTAACACTACCTAACTCATTTATTTTTAATACAAAACTGGGTAAAGATGCTGCTAAGAAAGGAAAACTACAGGCCAGTGTCCCTAATGAACATAGATCCAAAAACCTCAACAAAATACTAGCAAATTCATTAAAAGAATTATAAACCATGACTGTACTAGTTTGAAAGTATTACGCACCCCAGAAAAGCCATGTTTTAATCCTGATCTAATCTTGTGGGAGCAGCCATTTCTTTAATCCTGATTCAGTAATGTAGGTGGGAAACTTTTGCTCAGACTATCTCCATGGAGGTGTGACACAACCAATTGTGGGTGTGAAATTTTGATTAGATGGAGATATGACTATGCTCATTCCAGGTGGGTCTTGATTAGTTTACTGGAATCCTTTAAAAGAGAAAGTATTTTGGAGAGGGAGTCAGAAACAACAGAAACTTCAGAAACAGCACACAGAGAGAAAGAGAACCAACAGAGACTTCAGAGCAGAGCTGACACAGATGCCAATATTTGGAAAACAGAGACACAGATCTTTGGAGATGCTTGGAACCCAGCAGGCATTTCCATGAGATGTTAAGCAAGCCAAAACCTGGAAAGAGCCAAGGGAAGCCAAGAAATGTAACCAACCCCAGAGAAACAAAGTGAAGAACCCACACAGGAACAGAGGCTGACAGCAGAAAGTCCAGGAGCAAGGGACCAGCAAGGTACTAGTATGCCTTCCCAGCTGACAGAGGTGATCAGCCTTTTTTGAATTAAAGTATCTTTTCATGGATGCCTTAGTTTAGACATTTCCATAGGCTTAGAACTGTAAACTTGTAACTTATTAAATTCACTTTATAAAAACTTCCAGGGCAGAGGACGGTGGCTCAGTGGCAGAGTTCTCACCTGCCATGCTGGAGACCTGGGTTTGATTCCTGGTGCCTGCCCATGTTAAAAAATAAAATAA
The DNA here is from genome assembly GCA_004026745.1 of Myrmecophaga tridactyla. Taxonomy (NCBI): domain Eukaryota; kingdom Metazoa; phylum Chordata; class Mammalia; order Pilosa; family Myrmecophagidae; genus Myrmecophaga; species Myrmecophaga tridactyla. The sequence continues at coordinate 12,295 of PVIY010011742.1, forward strand.
AATAAAACTGTTCCAGTTCTGGTCTAGTGCATTCCAGCAGCTTGCAAACTAACACAATGACCAAGTGGGGTTTATGCCAGGAATGCAAGGATAGTTCAACATGAGAAAATCAATTAATATAATACAGCATATTAACAAATTGAAAGGGAAAAATCACATAGTCATCTCAACTGATGCTGAAAAAGCATTTGACAAAATTGAACATCCTTTTCTAGTAAAAACACTTCAAAAGGTAGGAATCAAAGGTAACTTCCTCAATATAATAAAGGGTATATGAAAAATCTATAGCCAGCATTGTTCTCAATGGTGAGAGTCTGAAAGCTTTCCCCCTAAGATTGGAAACAAGACAAGGATGCCCTCTGCCCCACTATTATTCAGCATTGTACTAGAAATTTTAGCTAAAATAATCAGGCTGGAAAAAGAAATAAAAATTATCCACATTGGAAAGGAAGAAGTGAAACTTGCATTATTTGCAGATGACATGATTCTATACTTGGAAAATCCTGAGAGATCTACAGCAAAGTTACTTGAGCTAATAAACACATTCAGCAAGGTGGTGGGATATAAAATTAATGTGCAAAAATCAGTAATTTTTCCAAACATAAGCAATGGCCTAAGGACCTACGGTGACAGTTAAAGAAAAAAATTCCATTCAAAATAGCAACTGAAAGAATCAAGGATCTAAGAATGAACAACTAGGGATGTAAAGAACCTGTACATGGGAAAACCACATAACATTGCTAAAAGAAATCAAAGAAGACCTAAATATGTGGAAAGACATTCCCTGCTCATGGGTAGGAAGGTTAAATGTAGTTAAGATGTCAATTCTACTCAAATTGATCTACAGATTTAATGTAGTACCAATAAAAATTTAATGCAATACCAATCAACCTACTTAGAAGACTTGGAAAGCTACTTACCATATTTACCTGGAAAACCCCAAATAGCTAAAAGCATACTAAAAAAGAAGAACAAAGTGGGAGGATTAACATTCCTGATTCTAAAGTTCATGATAGAGCCACAGTGGTCAAAACAGCACGGTACTGGCACAAAGACAGAAATATTGACCCATAGAATGGAATTGAGAGTGCAGAAATAGACCAACAAATCTATAGTTAATGGATCTTCAACAAAGCCCTTAAATCCACTGAACTGGGACAGAAGTCTTTTCAATAAATGGGCATGTGAGAACTGGATCAATAGCTAAAAGAATGAAAGAGGACCCTTACCTTATACCCTATACAAAAATTAGCTCAAATTGCATCAAACACCTAAATATAAGAACCAGTAACATAAAACTCCTAGAAGAAAATGTAGGAAAACATCTTCAAGACCTAGTAATGGGAGGTCACTTCCTAAGAAGCACAAGCAGCAAAAGAAAAAATAGATAAATAGGAACTCCTCAAAATCAAATGCTTTTGTGTCTCAAATGACTGCCAAAAAGTTGAAGCAGCAGCCAAATCAATGGGAGAAAATATTTGGAAATCATGTATTGCATAAAGATTTGATATCCTGTATACCTAAAGAAATCGTGCAACTCAACAACAAAAGAACAAACAATCCAATTATAAAGTGGGCTAATGATATGAATAGGCATTTTTCTGAAGAACAAATGCAAATGGCTCAAAAGCACATAAAGAGATGCTCATTTTCACTAGCTATAAGGGAAATGCAGATCAAGACTACAATGAGATACCACCTCACACCTATAAGAATGGCTGCTACTAAACCAACAGGAAACTACACATGTTGAGATACTTTTGCACTTTTGGTGGAGATGTATAATGGTACAACCGCTATGGAAGACAGTCTGGTGGTTCTTCAAAAAGCTAAATATCAAGTTACCCTATGACCCAGCAATACCACTACTCGATATATACCGAGAAGGGCTGAAAGCAGTGGCAGAAACAAACATTTGTACACCAATGTTCATAGCAGCATTATTCTTAATCACCAAACAGTGGAAACAATCAAAGTGTCCATCAACAGATGAGTGGATTAACAAAATGTGGTTTATATATATGATGGAATCTTATGCAGCAATATGATAAAAAGACTTCCTGACACACATAACAAGGTGGATGAACCTTGAGGACATAATGCTGAGTGAGATATGCCAGATACAAAACAATAGATACTGTGATTCCACTTCGATGACTATGGTAAAGGTAAAGTCAGAGGCTTATAATACAGAACACAGGGGCCTAAAGATACACAGAAGCTAGAGATGGGTGAACGGTTAGCTAATGAGGTTGAACTTAAATGCAACGGAATGGACAGAAGTGAAGGTGGTTCACTAGTGGGTCTATAAGTAATATTACCATATTGAAGGTGAACATGATTGAAAGGGGTTGTATAGACCCATATGTCCCACCAATTAACACTACAAATATAAATAAGTTCTTGCATGAACTAGTATAAAGTTATGTATCTTGAACATAGAGTAAATAATATCAGGATATAGGGGGACAATTATTATTGCATGTTATGGGCTATGCTTAACAGGAAGATATCAACAGTACCATGGTAATACCAGAGGTAAATGACTGAAGGGGAAGGGCAAGAGTTAAGAGAAGGTTTGGATTTCTATTTGGTTAAGGTGTGTTTATCAGTTATTTTTCTCTTTGAAGCGATGAAAATTATCTAAATTTAAGAGTGTGATGATTGTACAACTAAGTGAGGATAATGTGAGACATGGATTTTTGACTTTGGACATTATCCATGATGCCCAATGAATGGAGGTGGCTGAAGGATACATTGACTAAGAAGTAGAATGGCAAGCTGTCGTGTGTACATATGATCGAATATTATGCTGCTACAGAAAGGAATGAAGTCATGAGGCATGCAAGGAGGTGAATGAACCTGCAGGGCATTTTGTGATGCAAAATAAGCCACATACAAAAGAGCAAATAGTGTATGGTCTCATTTAGAAAATACTTATAAGAAACAAGGGCCTAGATTGTAAATTTCTTACAGCAGTCATATTTAGTCTGGAGCTGTAATTGTTTTTCTAGATTTTGAGAGGAGGTATATATATGTATAAACTGGTATTTCACTGAATCTTTGGGTACCTGTGTGACACCTAAGACTTGGAGTAGGAGTCTGCAGGTCTGAAAATCAGCATTGCTACATACAACAATTATTAAACTGAAAAGAGATCAGGCTTCAATTAGAGATAAGAACAAAGTTGTATAGGTCAGCACTAAGGTAAATCAGAATACAGGGGTAAGGAAGATATTGTCTGTATTTTAGAACTTCACCTACTGTATGAGACCAAAGAGAGAGAGGTTTATTTTGCCCAAAACATAAATTTTCTGTAGCACATAATCTAATTCAACCTCTCCTGATAGCTCATTTAAACAACCCAATCATGTGGAGTCCAGAATGGGAATGAGGGTTTGTAATTCTTTATAGCTTAATGTATAATTCTGCATAGCTTAATAGCCCAGAAACATCCCAAAGTATGCTAAGCAGATAATTAAAAAGTATCCCCTTAAGGGATGGAAGAAAAAATATGTAACTATTAAACTTTACCACCAAGGAAACCCCTGATGCTGTGTCAAATATTAGGGACTCCCAAGTCAATAGGCCAAGCCCTTGATCTTGAGACTTGCTCTTATGAAGCTTATTTCTGTAGTGGGGAAGCTAAGCCTACCTATAGTTATGCCTAAGAGTTACTTTCAGAAGACCTCTTTTGTTGCTCAGATGTGGCCTCTCTCTGTAAGCCCAACTCTGCAAGTGAAATCATTACCCTCCCCACTACGTGGGACCTGACATCCAGGGATGAAAGTCTTCCTGGCAATGTGGGACATGACTCCTAGGGATGAGCTTGGCCCTGGCACAATAGGACTAACAATGTGTCCCTGACCAAAAGAGGGAAAAGAATTGTAAAAAACAAGTACGGTATCGGTGGCTGAGAGAGTTTAAATAGAGTCAGGAGGCTATTCTGAAGTCTACTCTTATGCAAGCTTCAGTTAGATATTACTATTCACCATGGTTTGCCAAACCCCAACCCAAACCTTTCCTGCCAACTCTAAAGAACACCTATGGCTCTATCTGAGATTCTGCAAAGGTTCTATGCACTATGATTACTTTCCAGAATGTATGTACAATCTCCAAATGGTTCCTAGGCCAGATAAGTACTGAAACCCAGAGGAATATCAACTAATCCCATCCCCATATCCTATATTATCAACACCCCTTTCCAAAATGTAAAAAGTTAAAGGGTACAGCCCAAATACCCCTAAAGACTGGGAAAAAGATCAAAGGAGAAGGTGGAGTTATAACAGAGAAGATAGGATTTAACAAATGAGGATGACTACTGCATCATTATATTGATATTTCTTTACATCTCCGGTGTCTTGGAGCAGCTAGAAGGAAAAAGCTAAAGTTGTGAAAATGTAACCCATGCCAAACTCTGAAGTCTGTTCTATAACTAATTGTTTTGATGAAATGTATTGCTTTTTTGTATATAAAAAAGTGAAAACAATAAAGAAACGAGAGGCAGTTTGAAGACATAAACATGCAGAGTTCATCATGAGAGCAAGGTACTAACCTGTGTCCTAAGTGGGTAGCAGATGGAGTAACTCTTTCATTCTAGTCAATCAGCCTAATAGCCCAGTTTTCTTCCCAGTAATTCATCTATCTTCTTTTATTCTACTACAGTCTGTCTCCTTTTCATACATCTATATATGGGTGCGATACATTTTTTGTAAATGTTTATGGATTTTCATTGTGAAATTGGCTGGAAAAGCAAACCTATCCTGAAATAACATTAGTCTATATTGTTTATTTCCACCACTGATGGAACACTGTTTGTAGACCTGGAAGAGGGGTACAAGCCTGCCAAGTCCACTGTAAACATATTTTCTTTAAGTTCTCAATAGAAATACCCTGTAGTTGATAATAACTAACTTTCTGTATTTTATAAAATGGAAATGAATGCCAGTAATTAAATTTGATAATTATGAGGACAAATCACTGGAGTAAATCTGTTTTCAAATAACATTAGTTTTCACCATGTTTATGTGTACTGCGTGGTACTTTTTTTCCCCCTACTAGATTTCACGTCCCTTTGAATATTGTTTTAGTTTTCTGTTGTCAAGTTCCACTTATTCCCAGTTTCTGGCCTCAGTTTAATATTGCTTTTTGCACACGTACAAAATGTAAGGCTGTGACCTGATTGGCAGGACACATATGCCTGATTTGATCAATTTGCACATGTCACTTCCTTTTAAGTTCCATTACTGCATGTAAAAATCGTACATGCACAGATTTTAGAATATTTTGCACAGTCTAGAATTGAGGACACGTTAAACTTTATTTGGAATTTAATGCTTGCCACTTTCCTGTATGTTTTCATCTCGCTCCCAAACAGAACTGCCACCTGGAACAGCAGAGCATCGTGCACATTGTACAGAGGCTGCAAAGAGGAGGTCAGGAAGTGGACACACCTGGAGGCCACAACCCCAGGTGCCCCACAGGAGGCCTGGGGAGAAATGCTGAGAGCTTAACTCGAGTGGACTTCAGCGGCTCGGTCCTCCCGGCTGACTCGGTGGGTCTGGCTGTCATTCTGAATAGCAACGGGAAGAAGGATCCACCAGCAGCCAGCACATCAGGTAACTGTAAATTCTTCTGTCTTGGGCTAGGAGAGCATTTTACTTGTTTGTTTAGTAAAGTTCTCATGCAGGACAGCCTCAGTCTGTTCATGCTTAGTTCATGGTAAGTTTTAGATTGGAGAATAATCCAGTCCAAATAGAAAAATACTTATTCTTTGTATACACTCATACACTTTAATCAGTTTCTTAGTGTATTTGACTCAAATGTCTTATCACTGGCATTTTTTTCTGAAAACTTTAAAAATATGGTCCTTCTTTTCCATAAAATTACCAGAGTCATCTTCAGTCATTCTTTGATGATTTATAAATTTGGAATTACTGACAAATTCATATGCTTATCACCTTCAAACATATTTTTCATTGAGAAAATTTTCTCTGTAGGTACTAAGATGCCAAGAAGTTCAGAGCAAATGATGCTAAATATCTAATAGTCTCTGTGACAGTTAGGTTCTGATATCGACTTGGCCAAGTGAAGATGCCCAGTTGTCAAGCACTGGCCTGACTGTTGCTGCAAGGATGTTTTGTGGCTAGATGATTAAAACATCAGTCAGTTGAGTGCATCTGTGGCTGATTATATCTGTGATTAACTAAGGCGTGTCTCCTACTGTCATGGTCAGCTTCATGTGTCAACATGGCCAAGTGGTGGTACCTGTTTGTCTGGTTAGGCAAGTGCTGTCCTGTCTGTTGCAATGAGGACATTTCATAGAATTAGATCATGATCACGTCAGCTGCTTCCGCAGCTGATTCCATTTGTAATCAGCCAAGGGGAGTGTCTTCTGCAATGAGTAATGCTTAATCTAATCACTGGAGGCCTTTTACGGAGGATTCAGAAGAGATAGGCTCTCTTCCTGCTTCGGCTGGTGAGCCTCTCCTGTGGAGTTCGTCCAGACCCTCCCTTGGAATCATCGGCTTCACAGCCTGCCCTGCGGATTTTGTACTCTGTGTTCCTGGGTCACGTGAGACACTTTTATAAATTTTATATTTGCGAGTGTTCCCTGTTGATTCTGTTTCTCTAGACAACCCTAACTAATACACCCACCAATGAGATAATCCAACCAGTTGAGGACTTTTAAGGAAGAAGAGAGACTCTTTCACTGCTTCAGTCATTGAACATCTCCTGTGAAGTTGGTCCAGACCCTTCATCGGAGCTACCAGCTTCACAGCCTGCCCTGCGGAATTTGAACTCTTCCGTTCCCATTTATAAAGACATCTTTATAAATCTCATATTTACAGGGCTCTCCTGTTGGTTCCATTTCTCTAGAGAGCCCTAATATACATTTTTTTATATTTTTTCAATTTAAGTCTGTATTTTTTATATTTTTTTAATTTAAGCGTGTAAATATTTCAATCCAAACAATAGATTAAATAAATTCTTGAAATTTTCCCAACATCACAAATGAGAGACCACTGCAGCAAGAGCCTACAAACGCCTTTTCACTCTGTATTGAGCCTTTGCTTCCCACACATCTCTCAGCTACGCTATCCTATGCTTAGCCTTGCTTTCATCCACCCCAATCACTGGGGCCTGTCAGTTTCGTGTATCCAGGTGGCTAGCTGGGACAGCGTCCTTCCAGACTTTTCCCACCACCATCGGAGACAGGAGTAAGCTCTTCCCAGCACCTTTCTGCTCTCACTGCTTGTCTTTTTGAGAACATGGTCTTAGACCAATTGACTGTAGTTTCCTCCAAAATCTAGAAAAGTGCTGATAAGTGCGTAATAAATTCCTTTAAAAATGTAAACATAAGACATTCATCAGAATTCCTGTGCAGAAACTTATTTAAAACTAATGCTTTATTGAAAATTTAGGTAGAAAACAAGAATTCACTCTTAAAACATCTTAATTATTTCAGTATTTGAATGGGGTTCTGTTGGGCATGACTGTTGGGTAACAGCCTGTTTAAATGATTATTTTCCTTTAATTAAAGTGATAACTTGTGAATAACTCTAATGTGCAGAAGAATTTTATGGGGGTGCTTGTACCATGCCTGTTCCATCGCTGGGAATTCTTATTCCATGGCCAGAAATTCTGATTCAGTTGACTGGTGGGGTTGGAGGTCCAGGAATCCTGAGACCGGCCCACTCTGCAAAACGGCCTGTAGCAAGATTTTTCCAATCTAACAGCTCTGTGTTCCACCGAGTGCGCTCTATAGACCACCCAGGTGCCACGTGGAAGGGAGGCACTTTGGGGAGAAGGGGTACCTCAAACTTGAGTGTGCCTCAGAGTCACCAGAGGGCTTATTAAACACAGATTGCTGGTCCTCACCTGCGAGATTTCAATTCATTAGGCCTGGTGGGGAGCCTGCGAGACTGTATTTCCAGCAAGTTCCCAGGTGCTGCTGCTGGTCAGGGAACTGCACTTCCCTCAAAAGGAAAAGAAAAATTGCCATTTTAAACAAGGTTAATGAGTATTTTGAATAAGAATACTGAGTGAGCTACTCTGGACTCCAAGTTACCCATACATAAACTAAGGGCACACGCTATGTTTGTGTGTCTTTTTAATGAGACGTTTTCCCTCCCCTCTTAGCAATCAGATGAGATGAAGCTATGGGACCAAGGGCAAAGCAGGAATATTCTCTAATATCTGTCATACATGAATTAAATGCTTAATCACATGGTTACCAAGCCCGTGCTAGGTGGCTGGCACAGCTCTGGGTCTGTGATGTAATAAGAAATAAAAACAGACGAAAGCAGACCTCATCCTAGAATGATTAAGAACCCCATCAGGTATTCTTTGTTTATACACAGGTTTGTCTCCACATATATCCCGTGGAGAAACATTTAGCAGGGTGAGGCGGTGGAGGGTGTCGGAGGGGCTCTCTGGCTTTAAGGGTATCAGGAGGCCTTGCTGATGAGGCAACACTGGAGGGGACACCTGCAGTGACTGGGGCATCCTCCACTTGTGCCTCAGGTGGTCAGCAAAGCATAAGACCCTGGGGATGAGATGCACTTGGACAGCGAGGGGCGAATTGGCTGGGGGTCAGGGAGTAAGGAACTGTGGGAGCCCCCGGGTCAGAAAAGGGGGGAAGGTCCTGTGGTGTTTTGTGGATCCTGGCTGTGCTGTGGAGGTCACCAGGTGAGAGGGGAGCTGCTGGGGAGTTTTGAGGAGTGGGGTGAGGTGATCTGGCTTGACTGCAGGCTCACCTGGCCGTGCAGGGCAGACTGTAGGAGGCCAGGCAGAAGCAACAGGGGTGAAGTCATAGAAATGCCACCATACCCATTCCCAGAGCCAACACGTGTGAGGGCTGCCCATGAACCTGGCTCTGCACTGAGCAGTTTATGGGGGGGTGGGGGTGGCTCATTTAATTCTTCAGGAGACAATATGAATGTCCTTACTATAGATGGGGAAGCAGAAGCAGACAAGTTGAGGGCCTTATCCAGGAAAAACCCGAGTTTACCAAGGTCTGCCTCCCTCCAAAGTTTGTGTTCTAAATTTCCACTATTCTATACCAACTACAGGAATCAGGAGTAATAAATGAATGTCCGCATTTCATCTAGGTAAATTGGTTTTACATTGGGCTGTTTTAACGAATTATGATAATTAATTGTTAATCGCAGCCAAGGAGTCAGATTTTGAAACTCAACTCCCATGTCACATGTGGTAGTATTTTTTCGTAGATTTTTGGTTTTAAAGAGATAGTTTTTGTTAATTTTGTCCAGTTCTTTCAAGTCTTACTCCCCTCAGCTTAACAAAGAAGCATTTTATTAGTACTGAAAAACCTGTTACTATTCAATAAGCATATATATTTCTATTTTGATGCAACATTATTTCCTGGAATGAATTATTCAAATGTAATTTGAAAACATATAATAGAAACTATAAAAGGAAAACAAGACAACACTAAATTGTTTAAAACTTGAGCCCTGGATGCATGTCATAGATGTGCCATAACTAATAGACAATACATTCTTACCAAAGATGTCTCATCAGTGATCAAATGCCATACATGATGAAAATTATTCTGGGATTGTGAGTTAACACCTGCCAAATACAAATCAATCATGGATGTGTATAATGAAATAAAATGATGAGCTTCGGACTTAATTCTCATTTTGCTCAAAATCAAATTTCAAGGACTTGAAAATGCATCTTTAAGCCAGAAGGTGTGAATTTTTTGGTGTTTTGGACAGCTTTAAGGAGTGCCTCCTGTGTAAGCCTACCCTGAAACGACAAAATTTTGGCAGTCAGACTAAAACAACTTCAAGTTGAGATCATATCAAATTATTAAAAACACATTCTGGTTCTGCCAAGAGTTTCTCCTCTACCACACACATTTTTACTGTAAAATACTTTTTCTGTGAGAACACAGAAAATGATACAGCACAGTAGCTGGGATTTTGCCAGCCTGATCTATTTCCTGATGGGAGGGAGGAGATAATTGTCCTATATTCTTTTTCAGGAAGTCTTAGCATTATTCCAAAAGCAGAACAAATCGCTCCTTCCTCTTTGTTATGCTTTATATATACTGTCATTATTTTTAACATTTCTGCTTACCCTTTTGAAGGGTAAATACATCAAATGCAGGTCAAATATGCTTTGTGTCTCCATTGCCTGGCACGTGGATGGTGCCGGATATTTTATCATACTGTCAAAAAGTTTTATTTGACGTATAAAATATCACTTTAACAACTCTTCAACTCTTCTTTATCACATGTGGCAGAGAAAATGGTAAGAGTTTAATGCTGACAGCATGGTGCAGTATGCCGCAGGGTCTGCCGAGGGTAAGCGACATCCAGTGCAAGTGCCAAGTAAACACACCCTCATTCGTTTTTGTCAGCCTTCTTCTTGCGTATCATAAAGTGACGGGGAACAGGAGACACAAATATAAAGAAGACCCTGACCCTCAAGTAACTTACAGTTTAGAAGATGATGTACATGTACGAGCCAAAATGAAGTGAATTCCAAGAAAGAGGTAGAATCAAAGTAATAATGGAGGTTAGAGGGCGGAGAGGCTGAGACAGGCATCCAAGGAGGACCTTGAAACACAAGAAGGATGTGCATGTACTTGGAGGCACTGGTCATGGTGGAAAGGGCTTGAGCACACTCACCCATCCATGTGGACAAGCCTGAGTAGTTTTCACACAGTCGCAGCTGTCCTTTTCTGCTGGTTTCTATTTTTGATAAGGACTGATGTGATCAGACAGGTGGTTGCTGGTTCTACTGTGGAGGGTTGACCCAAAGCGACCCATGGATGTTGGAGATAATGTTCCCCAAATCAGGCATTTCTCTTCTTAAACACTTGGGAAAACAGAGGAGCTGGGGGGCTGGGTGGAGCTGGAAGGAGTGCTAGGGACACTGGACAGGGCCCTTCAGCCACGCCGCCACCTGCTGGCCAGGCTGCAGGTTGCACTCACTCCCCAGCACCGGGAAGGCAAACCCAGGCGGGCATTCCGTCCTGCCTATTTTGGTGCGCCCACAATTCTGTTGGAAGTGTTTTGCTTTTTGAGGTTGTTTCTTTTAAGACATCAGCATGTTTTTGGTTAAAACACACCGTAAGGGCAAGTAGGTGAGAAATGACCATGCTTGTAGCAAGAGAGCGCCCCCCTCTCCTCAGTCCTTAAAAGCAAACCAAATAACTCATTTACATTCTTTACTCCTTGAAGCCTGAAGGCTTTTTCAGGAGGACACTGGCGATCTGCCAAGATGGTAAGAGTTGCACTAGACAGAAAAGTGAGCTGAGGCTGAGTCTTTACAGCTGGTGGGTCCCTCTCGGGAACCATTCAAGCATTGAGTTAATGCAGGGTTGCCAAAAATGCAGATGAGCTGCTGGATTCCACTTTCTTGACTTGGTCAGAAGAAAGATAAAGAAAAAAATGACAAATTAAGTGAGAGAAATGAACTGTTTCAAACTTTCTGGATTTTTTTCTGAATGAAGACTGGCAGGAATTTTGTGAAACTTTAATATTGAAGGTATAGTGTTTTGTATCACCTGTAGCTTCCAAAAATTTTACACATAGAATCGTGATTTCACCTTTGTCATGGAAATAAGAGTTAGGAAAATGTCCATTTCACATAAGAAGCTGAAACCCTCATGACTAGTAAACAACATATCAGGAACTTTTTTTTTAAAATCACTTTCATGGAGTGAATCATTTCTTCCACAAAGATCCTAACCCTGCATCCTGCTGATGTGAGCTCATTTGTAAAGAGGATCCTTGAGTGGACTGAGTGGGACACAGATCCTAAGATCTAGGGCTAAGTCACATAATTGGGGATTGAATCCCATCCCCCAGAAAAGACATGTCAGATGCTAACTCCAGGTCCTTTTGGTGGGAACCCACATGTAAACAGCATTTGTAAAACTGCTGTTATTAGTTAAGGTATAGACTCTTGTGAGCAGGATCTTCGAGGATCCTGTTTAGATGCGGCCAGATGGGATGAGAGTGGGCCTTAGTCCTCATGACTGGAGGCCTTATACATAAAGGAAATTTGGACTCAGTCATTTCCATAGGTCCACGGAAATCGGAGAAGCAGAGACAAGTAGAGAAAGATGCCATGTGATGGAAGATTGCGATCAGGAAGCAAACTTGCCCATACCTGATGGTGGACTTCTAGTCTCCAAAACCATGCAACCATAAATTCCTGCTACTGAAGCCAGTCCAATGTGTGCTATTTGTCCTAGCAGCTCTGGCAAGCTAAGACAAGGGTGGGCTGAGTTCAAATGCCACCTCTCTCTACCTCTTACTAGCTCTGTGACCTTGACCAATTTCCATTCTTTCTTGCTCCAAGTGTCATCTATGGGCCAGCAGCATCAACCTCACTTGGGAATTTGTCAGAAATGTACAATCTTCCTTACCATCCCAGACCTACTGAGACAAAATTTGCACTTGCAGATCCTCAGACAAATTGTGCTAATTACAGTTTGAGAAACACCAACTTTCTTACCATGCCATGCCTTACTTTCCCCATTTAAAATAAAGGTAATGAAAGTACCGACCTCGTGGAGTTGTTGCCACAACTAAAAGAGCTCTTTTATGGCAAGAGCTTGGAACAGCACCAGGCAGTAAATGGCACTAGCTAGTTTTGTTACTCTTTCCCTTTCCACTGGGCATGTACTAAAGCTTCATGTTGCTCCAGGGCTTTAAGTCACAGTTCAGGACCTGTGGCTCAGAATAGAAAACAGCTTGTCCCCATTCCATACTTGGGGTACTTCCTCTTCTGGAGATTGCCCTTTGATCCCTCTTTTCTTACCTAGCAGTTTTATTTCATTATCCATCCATCTATATATTTATATATTTTTAATTTTGGTTCCCTCCACTAAACACTTAGGACCAAATTAAAACTGGAACTATTCGGAATAATGAGGAATGATGTCACAAACAAAGCCATTCATGGCTTTCCTGGAATCGTAGATTTTCAATCTCTTCCACCCCTAAATCACCTGGAACATTTTGTTTTTGTTTTCTATTAAGCAATGCACACCTCCTTCTGGAGTATTCCTTCAGAAAATAATGTTAGTCTTTGGGTTTCATGGTCTGTTTGGTCATCAGGAACCATTTGGACTTAAAGGAAGTTTCGATAAGAAAAAACAGAATGAACTTATTTTTATTTTTATTTTTTCTACCAGGACTTGCCCAAAGTACCCTTTAGCAAAGAATGCTTTCCCCATTCCATAGAGTGAAAGAATATTTAGGTCAAAACAGCAGATAAACTGGGGAAAGTCACAGATGTGAGCCATAGGCATCAGCAGGCTAACAAGTGAACACAAACTTGGGGAAAGCTAGACCAAGAGTACAAGAAAAAAAGACATCTCTGCAGGCAGTGCAGCACCGTACTTCAAATTGACCATAAACAAGTTTGCTTCATGAAGATGAGAAAGATGACATCTTTTCCTGAGTACTTAATGTTTTAATTAATAGTGTTATCATAGCTGCCCTGATGTTTATTTTGGATGTATCCAACTTATGCTGGCAAATTTCCAGAAAGAGAAAATCCTGATAGCAGCAAGAGAGAAGCAACTCAACCACACACAAGAGCACATGAGTCTAGAAGCCTCTATTCGTCTGCTGGTACAGTCTGAAAGTTGATAAGCTGTGGTCAGCTCTAAGGCTTTGGTGATTCTATTCTTTGGGGTATCAGTGGTTGAGAATACCTGGCACAATCCTTTTTTCCTGCTGTGATAAAAAGATGAAGACACAAACTCTGGTCCGTTAGCTTATAGCAGAGTATTCAGGCAAGCTCAGAGGGAAGCAGAAACCAGGTGGATAAGTCTGAAAGGCTGTGGTTAATTATTACAGTGGCCAATAATAGCAGAATGGAGAGAGTAAAATTCTTTTCTGTGATGCAGTACATACATAGTTCATAACTCTTTGATCACCGTTTCCCCTGAGGGTAAAGCATGTAACAGAGGGCAGGGCAGGCTGAACCTCCCTGCTCTTCCCATCAAGTGTTCTGTTTATGAGAGATTTATATGAATTGCATTTTCTCTATACAAACTGAACCTCTGAAAGGCTGGGCATCTCTTCTCATTTGACAGTTCTTTCCATGTAGCTCTTCCAGAAGTGCTGAGCTTATTAAGAAATACCAAGCACAACCAACCAACCCAGTGATTTCTGGCACCGCTCTCCAGGGACCCTCTATGAAATCTCAAAGGCAGTTATAAGTGTAAACTATATCCTGAAAATTTTGTTTTATTTTTACTAAATTTTAAATGTTATCCTGGGAAGGCAAAGCCAGAGGAGATTTGGTCATTTAGTTATAATAAAATCCTAGCTGCCTGAGGAACAGTAGTTGGTTACCTATTTAATCAAAGTGATAATGAAAGGTTTTTAATTAAATGTCAATAAAGGAATCTTAGTTCATTTGCAGGTGAGAACACTTTGCCACTTTGCCTTTTTTAGTTCTGTCAGTGAACATGATAAAGTCCACACAAACCAGAGATCGTTAGGGTGGAATTTAGAATCCCTGCTATCTGGGCAGATTACACAGATGGTAAAGAAGAAAATTTTACTACATCTTGTTAAGAATTCTAAAATGGCTTTATCCATTAAACAGAGAAAAGGCCTAATTCTAACTTTGCATTAATATAATATTTGACAATAAAAGTTTTTCACAAGTTCCTTTTTTTTTCTTTTAAATTATACCACAAATAAGCCCATTGACAATAGGTGAACTTTGCCAAATTTTAACACATTTCATGGTTTCTTTGCAAACTTAGGTGTTATAAGCAAGGGCAAGTAAGATTCACTTTCCTCAAACTTTCTACAGCTGCTGTGTTCTCTCAAGTTTTGTCTTTCACCGTATTCTTTCATATTCTGGGACAATTGATATTTTGCTTTTGGAAGAAGAAAACACTCTTCTTTTTTGAAAATGAAAGACTCATCCCACTGCTTTGGATAAACAGTTATATTTTTCTGTTGCTATTGTTTCTAGTATAGTTTTCACCAACCAAACAAATTATAACTTTTAACCAAAATAATTTCTGTTTCACAGAGAAAACTAGGAGGGAGGTCACTGAGAACCATCTGTCATACACATACATTTTAGCAGACTAGGAATGCACATGAATTCACGTAATTCAAATTTCTATAACCACACAAATCCCTTTTTACACTTTCTTAAAGTAACAAAAATAAAACACTTCATAAATAAGACCAAAGATATAGCAGTTCTGTACCATATAGAACTAAGGAGCCAAAAACTATATAAAGTTAAAATTATGTTTATCAATGCTCAGTGAAAATCTTTTAGGTAGCTGGATCCAGCTACCTAAAAGATTTTCACTGAGTAGTCTGATTTAATATTAATCCATGTTTTAAGTTATCTAAGGATCTAAGAAATTATGTTTAGGCTGACTGTACAAAATAAACTTACTGTAAAATATTTGCCAAATTATTATTCCATTTTTTCAAATAAATACATTTTCATAAATATAAACATCATAGACATATAATGTTAGGTTACTTGATAAAAAAATATATATATGAGAAGTGTAGGAAGTTGGGATTACTATTCTCTTCATGGAAAACCAAACTGAAGCTTTGTAAAATATAAAATGTACTCTTGTCACATATTTAACACTGATTACTCAGAGAAAAGATTTAAAGCCTTTTTTCTTTCTTAAACCCAAGTCATTAAAACCATCCAATTATTATCCAAAGATTCACCTTGGACTCTTCAAATATTTCTGAGCTAGCACTTTTTATAAGAAGGATTTTTATTCCTTAAAATTCTAGAACATTTAAAATATTTGAAGTTCGGTTTTCTTATTTCCCGTGAATATTGAATAATGTTCAATTTATATAAGTGCTTATTTATTTCTATAAAACAATCAGAAAGGAACCCCTTTAATTTAAGAGGCAAAATAATTAAATTTTTTAATAACCCCTGGTAGTAGGAAAACATTCACATACAAGGGGCAAAAGCCTTTCTGAATTACAGATACAAGATATACAGTAATATAGAGGATTTGTAGCTTCAGTCCTACAACACAGAAGCACAAAAACTTACTGATCCAATGATCAAAGAGTCATTTTCCTTCCCAGTGGAAGGAAATTCATTATTTCATTTGAAGTCACAAATAGACAAAAACACTTCAGACAAAAAAAAGGTATCATCTCTTGTCTCTTGCTCAACAGAGACTAGAGCTCTGCATTCCATCTTCAGAGATCTCCAGGGAGACCAAACAAACCATTTCCTAATCCGTGAGGGATAAGTTATTGTCTGTGCAGGAACCACAAACATGAAACAACACAAAATTAATAGAAAGGGGAAAAATGGAGAGACGGCAGATTGGTAGAGTTGAAATTCTAACTGACCAGGGTTCACATCAAGAATCAAGAAAAGATGTTCCTGGGCTTAACAGCTCATGGGACACTTCTCTGGCAGTGTAGTTTACTTGGCTCCATCAACTGTGTCCATTTGGACATAATGATGGGACCTCCAAAATTGTTAAAGCATACTTTTTTTTTTTTAAAAAAAAAAGGTAAAATCATGACTTACGCAAACCTAAAATGAATGTGTCAAAATTTTAGTCGACTCATTATTTATTGAGGGAAACAAGTGATAGATTTCTCAGCCCCTGGGGAGGAGAAGAGACCACGACGTGATTAAAGCAGCTTTCCTGTGAGGCCGTGCACAGGTGGCCTAAGATGCGTCAGCCCTGAGCAGGGCAAGGGCCACAGCTTATATAGAATGGTGGGAGGGGACTAGGGAGAGGGAGGCGGTGGGTTTTCCCCATCTAACTTGGGACCAGGAAGTTGTCAGGTTGGTTTTGGGTGCAGGGGGCTAAATTGGGAGTTGGCAGCTATTTATTGGCCAAGTTTACAAGTTAAAGGCCGCTGTTATCAAGCAGGGTTGCCACTGAGGAGGACAGCTGTTGTATAAGGGGCTTGTCACAGGATTGCGGTTGCCAGAGGGTGGATGTGGGGACAATCCTGAGTTGGGCGGTTGGGGCGGGGAGAGCTTCTTGGAATATTGGCTAGAGGTTGGTCACATTATGGGGGAAGGGGTTCTGCCTAACAACCAGAAGATGGTTTAAAGAGCATTACATGCTAGACTAGATAGATAGATGGATGGATGGGTGGATAGATAGGTAGATAGATACATATACAAACAATTTAATAAAGAGATGTTAGGATAAGAGTATAGTATAGACACAGAAATTGTTCTTAGTTCCCATGGGTCCTAACCCATTTGGTGTATCTGTTTCACTGGGCAGAAATACTTTGTATTTCTCTCTCCCTGCAGAGTTGTACAATAGCCCAATTAATAGCTCAGCGTTGTGCTGAAAATACACCAGTAATCACTTTGCCCTTGTTCCAGGTTTCAGAAATATATATATATAATGTCAACATAGTGAGAAAATACAGCTACAGTAGTCCTAATATGTCATTGGTTAAAGAAGGTAACGGTTTACTTTCTCAACCATTATCCTTAGTCAATCGCAGAGACACATTTTTTTTTTACTCTTAATAAAATAATAAATATTTACCTAATAGTTTATTAAGCATTTACAGTTATGTTATCTTGTTTCATTTTTGAATTAGGAACGTAATTATCATTCCTTCCTATAAACATAATCTGAGAGTAAAAACTAAGTTTCTTATCCAAGCTCCACAGCTAAGAGGTTCGGAGGCTAAGATTTGAACCAAGACCTTTTCATTCTTTTTGAATTGGATCATAGTGGTCCTGGGTAATTGTTTACAATTTGTCACAGCTTGTAAAATCAGTATTAATCCTTTATACTCTGGCACAAGGACATCCACCCCACCCTAAGCCCTTCAACAAATCTTTCCATTTTTTATAAAATATCTGAATAACTGTTTCCCAAGTAAAAGTATGTTGTATTTTAAGTAACCTTTACATTTGATGTGAACAAATATACCAGTTGATAGGAAAGACATAATTCCTCCAGAAAAACTCCTTTTGAATTTGTTTGGAGCTAGTCAATGAAAAACTTCATGATTGTATTTGTCAAGGAGTTATATTTCATTCTTTTAAACAGAATTTTGTGTTTGGGCTTCCAAACTATCTCGGACATATTTCTAAAACTGTTTTTTATTTCAGTCAAATTAGTTCCAGGTCAGAAAGTAGTAAGTTTTTAAACTCCATCTCTGTACTTTAATATGATGTAAACTACATCCTGGCTTCTTACTCATCAACTCTTTGGGAATAGCATCAAAATGTGATCAATGATCCATTCAAAATGTTCTCCTGATTTAAAGAACACTCATACTGTAGAATATAAACCTCTGTAACCACTCAGTGACTGAACCAGACAAAACGGAATGCCATATCTAGCAATGCAATTATTTTGTTCACATCCTGCTTTTCTGGCTGCATTAGAAAATTGAATGCCAAATATATAACAGGCAAGTGTTTCTAGAGAGAAATTGTTTTCCCCCAATGTTGCTTTGATTTACAATAATGGGTCCAAAGGGAGCAATCCGGTTGTAATGTGCTTTTACTCAGCTGTTTGACAGTTGTTGCCCATAACTACAAATTATTGATAGATTGATGGTATAATGTGTTCATGAATTATGTTCACAACCTTAGTGATTGGAGGGAATCAATAATTCTGGGAAAAGTGGAAACAAGACATTTCTCTAGGGAATAATATCCAATTTGCATTGTATAATCAGCTCATCCTAATTTTTTTTCCCTGAGAATTCACTAAAATGTGGGATTTAGGACTAGTCAACAATCTTAGTACCCTCCTTACAGACACATTAAAGTTACACAAAAATTTGCATATTAGTTTTGCACACACTGTAGGTCTTTAACAAATTTACTTTTGACATTTTTGAACAAAGGCATTACTTCTTCAGAGAGCCTATTAGAGACCTATTTAATATGTACTTCTTCACTCTTATTTCAAATTGATAGGCAAATTAAAGTTTCCAAGATTTTTTTCCCACCCCTTTACTTGAAGCCAAAGGAAAATTCCTCTTAGCTTCTTTCTTTCTTGTTTTTGCTTTTTTTTTTTGTATGTTAAACTTGGAAAAATATTCTTCCTTTTTCCATTTGGTAACTAGAGCATAATGGAGAGTTGCCAGTGGTAAGTCCTTGAATGTACTTTGATGACTTCTTATTAACCCTTGGAAACTGTGACTACAACACATCTTTCTGGTTCTAAATGTAAAAAAAAAAAATTTATATCCTCTCCTGACCTTCCAACAACAGCAGAATGCGATTTGGTAAGACATTAGCATAATGGAACCTTTTCAATAAAATGATAAATTGAGCCCATCTCAGAAAACAGAACACACACTTGGTAATTTATTGCAGCCATTGCCATGTACAGGACCCCATTCATATCAGATGCTTTTAGCTGATGAGACACTGCCTGTCCTCCCATCTTACGGGTCTGCAAGACTCGCTGAGAAATGTTTTTTTCTAAATGGAGACAGCAGCACTTTGGGAAATAATCATCTTTACTGGCCATAATTATCTCTCAGGAACATGTCTAATTGCTTTATTGTTTTTAAGGCTCTTTCCTGTAATTTGAAGTTGATTGCAATTCCCTCCTGTGTTGGGGGAGGAGAAGGGCTGTCTATCTAGAAGGTTAAAAAATGCAACAGGTGAGAGAGTGTGTGACTTTTGTCTATATGTGGGTCGAACTTTTTTTCACATCCAGATGGTATATGTATGTGTACATACACATTTGTATATGTGACTGCTTCATCAGACAACATTTCTGCATGAATTAATAGTTGATTGTTGTTTAGGAATATTGCTTTGCACATAAGAGGCAGCTCATTTGGGTAAAATATCCATAATAAATGGTAAGTATATAAGTGAATTTTACATAGGAGTAATGTAATTACAAGAAAAGGAACCTTGAACTCCGTTAACCTATTTTACTCTGGCTTCTGGGAGGGGCATCTAAGAAACTCTGCTTTCTTTAGGTACTGAGTAACTTTCCTAGTTTCAGGGAAACTTTTTCTATCGAGTTTAAATAGGTAATTATTATTAATTCCTTGGGAAACTGTATCATGATAAGAGGCTTCTATCCTCTGGACTCTGTTCAGAATGAGGAATAACGGAAGCAATAATGAGAGGCTGTTGCACAGTGTGTGTGATGTGTATGTGAGGATAAAAGCTAAATTTAAAACTTGTTTGTAGTTTCTATCTCCCACTTAGATGATGGCAAATCTTTATTTCCTTCTCTTTTTATGCAATTTCTTACCTTAAACTTTTTTCTGCAACTGTTTCATTTTAAATGTGGTAGTCCACTTTAGAACTATCCAAGTGGTATGCTATAAATGAATAAATAAATTGATGTGCAATGTAGGCTGATAAATTATACAGGAACTTGTAGGGGAAAAAAAATGCAGCTTCTTTGTTACTCCTTCCAGAAAGAATTCTAATTCACTGAAAGTAGATAAAACTTCATTTGGAAAATTTGCTGTCGTTGGCCATTCTTGAGTTTCAAGTTCTTCACTATCTAAAGATTGAATCATATATGTAGGTGTGTGTTTGCTACTACTAGAAAGACACATTTTAAAGACAATATAAACATGTTCATGATGAAGTGTTCAAAGTTTAAAAGAATGCATCTTACAATAGCTAGTACTTTCTCATGAAGTAGTTCTCCTTTAGGATGGGAAAATAGTTGAAGTAAAAACATTTGACTCTAGACTGTAACCAGCAAAATTTTCTTTTTTTCTTTTTCTTTTTTTTTTTTTTTTTACTATTATGCAGCTAACAGTATAAATAAGGATAGGAAGTAAATATAATTTGTCATAATATACTAGGTCTTAACCACTTCTCACTCTTTATCATCTCCTCTTTAATCCACTTAACTCCATAAAATGATCTTATCTTTACTTAAGCTCATTGTGCTTTTTCACTGACGGTTAATTATGCCAACTCCATTGCTTTTTTCTTTTTCATTGTATAGTATAACATTTATACAAAGCAAAGAAACAAGCAATAGTTTTCAAAACACTCCTCAACAAGTGGTTACAGGACAGATCCCAGAATTTGTCCTGGGCTACTATATGATCCTCTCAGATTTTTCCTTCTAGCTGCTCCAGAATATAGGAGGCTAGAGGGCCTAAATATTTTTTATCATTACAAAATAGACTTTTTCTCCTTCTTTTTTTTTTGTGAACAATAACATATATACAAACAAGCTATAAATTTCAAAGCACAGCACCACAGTTAGTTGTAGTACATATTTCAGACTTTGACATGGATTACAATTTCACAATTTTAGGTTTTTACTTCCAGCTGTTCTAAAATACTGGAGACTAAAAGAGATATCAATTTAATGATTAAGCATTCAAATTCATTTGTCAAGTCCTATCTTCTAAGTATAATTCCACCATCAACCTTTGATCTTCCCATACCTCTCTTTGGGGTTGTTTGGGCTATGGCAATTCTAAATTTTTGCTGTTGGAAGGGTCTGTCACTACTATGGGGTAAGGAGATGGAGCTATCTGATGTTCTGGAGAGGCTGGGCTAGGTTTCAGGACTTATCTGGACCAGGGACCCATCTGGAGGTTGTAGATTTCAGGAAAGTTACTCTAGTGCATGGAACCCTTTGTGGAATCTTACATATTGCCCTAGGTGTTCTTTAGGATTGGCTGGAATGGTCCTGGTTGGGGGTTGGCAGGCTATGATAGGTAGCAAGGTCTACCTGAGGATTGCATAAGAGCAACCTCCAGAGTAGCCTCTCCACTCTATTTGAACTCTCTCTGCCACAGATACTTTATTAATTACATTTCTTTCCCCCCTTTTGGTTAGGATGTTATTGTTGATCCCATGGTCCCAGGTCTGGATTCATCCCTGGGAGTCCTCTCCCACATCGCCAGGGAGATTTTCACCCCTGGATGTCATGTAATGAGGAGGGCAATGATTTCACTTGCAGAGTTGGGCTTAGAGAGACTGAGGCCACATCTGAGCAACAACAGAGGTCCTCCAGAAGTAACTCTTAGGCATGCCTATCAGTAGCCTCAGCTTCTCCACTACCTACATAAGCTTCACAAGAGTAAGCTTCATGATCAAGGGTATGGCCTATTGATTTGGGTATCCCTAAAGCTTGACACAGTATCAGGAGATTCCCTGATGGCAAGGTTTAATAGTTCCATATTCTTTCTCCCCTCCCTCAGGGGACTTTGCCAATACTTTTTGATTGTCTGCTTAATATACTCTAGGATGTTTCCAGGCATTACAATAATCTATATAGGATTAAAGGACCTCTTTCTTATTCAGTGCTTCCTGTGTTTCAGTTGTTCAAATGAGCTGTACAGATAGGTTGAATTAGATTATGCACGACAGAAGATTTCAGTTCCAGACCAAATGAACCTTTCTTCCAATGGTTTCAAAGAGTATGTGTGATTCTAAAATATTGACACTGTCTTCCTTATCCCCATGTTCTGAATTACTTTAACCCCAACCTGTTCGGCTTTGTTCTTATCTCTAAATATCAGGTTATATATATAAAACAGCCTCTCTACTGCTTTTCGAATAAAGTAATAAGGATCTTGATGCATTTCTTGTTTACTATTTACATTTGTGGTTTTAGCTGTTGTCCTTAAAGTTTTGTGATATTTTCTTACAATAAAATTCTCATGCAAGTCGAAGTAATTTTGAAAACTTCAATTCCTAATCCAACCATATATCCCTACATAATTGATTATAATAAAGATGATGATGATAATGGTAACCAAAATTTTAAGGGCCTAATAAAGGACATTTAACAGAATTGTAAAAGAATAAAATGGTACAAAATAATTTGTTAAGCTTTAATGGACTTTAACATAAATTATATGGTTTAAATTTCTAACACTGAAAGGAAATTCAAGAAGTCATCCTATGATGTTCTCTGCTTAAGAGTAAGATGGCCTAAAACACTAAATGACGTGGATATGGGTCCACTTTAAAGTCTCTAGTGGCAGAGGTCCTTCTTCAGGACCTCATTTTAGCAATTAAATGTAGTCCTGGTTTATATGAGTATATACTCTCATCATATATAAGAGATAAAGACCTTTTGAAGTATGAATAATTGAATGACACTTTGATAGGAAACTATAATTTTGAGGACTGGTTTTATTTCCTGCCCTTGTTTTATTTTGAATGGAACTTGTCCTAGTGCTTTCGTGTTTGTCATTCATTGATTTTTGGACATAATTACATTGCCACTCATTGAACTTTATGCACATGATTCCTTTCTATTAATAAGGATATGGTCATTGAGTTTTTTCAAATGACATCTGGCTTTGCCAGATAGTATTATTGTCACTTCCTCTGATTAATATTTCTTGATTGTTGATATACTGGGATCCGCTTTGTGCATCCTCAGGTTTCTCCTGTTAGCTTAATGGCTTTTTAATAGAAATAAGTTAATTGCTTCTAATCAGTGGGTAGCAATGAAACATATAGCAATTATTCATTAATCCTCTTCATTGATGCCTCCTAAGTTTTCCCAGAAGATAAAAATCCTCTTAAAAATAAAAATGTGGTTGCTAGTTCACGAGCAGATCATCAATGACAAGAAAAGAATGGTACTACTTCAAGGTATCGTTTGCATAGTGCTAGAAAATATTTATTGTATGAAAATTACCATCCATGTATGTCAGCTTTTCCTCACTCAGGAAGTGGATAAAAGTAAATATTACTGTATGTCATGGTTTTAATTTCTTTTTCATAATTTAATTTTGCTCCTTTGGCTCCTGGGATTTGCTAAAAACTGATGGGACAGGCTTGCTTAGCAAATCCATATTCAAACCTGAACATGGAAGAGACCTATAAGGATTAATTAAGCAAATTTACAAAGGTAGTTTTTACTATACAATTCTTATCCTTAACAAATGATGAATTCTGTTAGTAATCCTTGAACATGATATTGAGATCCTATGAGGCCACTTTTGAGAAAGCAGTTCCAAACATTGTGGCCTTAGTAAGAGAAGTTATGGAAACAAGTTTAAGCTAACATCTGGAAAAACCCAAGTTTCTTTTTTCTTTTGTTTTTCACTTATAAACTTTTTTTATGTGAAACATAACATATATATACAAAAAAACAGTAATAAGTAGTTATAGAAGAGATTTCAGAGTTTGCTCTGGGTTACAGTTCCACAATTTCAGGTTTTTTCTTCTCAATACAATGATTGATCAGTCATACTCATTTGTTAAATCCTATCTTTCCTATTATAACTCCTCCTTTTCCTTTGATCCTTCTTTCAATCTTTAGGGGTAATTGGGCTATGCCTTTTATAATTTTTTCATGTTGCAAAGGGGCATTGATAATATGGGATAAGGGAATGGAACTAGTTGATGTTTTCAAACAGGCTGGCCCCTCTGGGTTTTAGGATGTATCTGGCCTAGGAAATCAGCTGGAGGTTGTGGTTCTCTGGAAAGTAATCTTAGTGTATGAAACTTTTGTAGAATCTCAGATAGAGCCCTAGGTGTTCTTTAGGGTTAACAGGAATGTTTTTTATTGGGGGTTGGCAAACCATAGCAATTAGCAACATCTAGCTGAAACTTGCATAAGAATAGCTTCCCAAAAAGCCTCTATTTGAACTCTCTGAATCACTGGTAGCTTACTTTATTACATTCTTTTCCCCCTTTTGATGAGGAAGGTTTTGTGACTCCCATGATGACAGGACTCCCATATTGCCAAGAAGACTTTTACCCCTGGATATCATGTCCCATGTAGTGGGGAGACAAATGATTTCACTTGCAGAATTGGACTTAGAGAGAGAGAGGCCACATCTGGGCAACAAAAGAGGTTTTCTGGAAGTAATTCTTAGGCCTAACTATAGTTAGGCTTAGCTTCTCCACTGCAGAAATAAGCTTCATAAGAGCAAGTCTCAAGATCAAGGGCTTGGCCTATTGACTTGGGAGTCCCCAGTATTTAAGGTAGTATAAGGGTTTCCCTAGTGGGAAAGTTTAATAATTTCATATTTTTTCTCAAGTCCCTCAATGGGGTTTGTCAATACTTTTTAATTATCTGCCCAACATACTCTGGGATGTATCTGAGTATTGCATTAAGCAATACAGAATTACACCCCCTCATTCCCATTATGGGCTCCATGTGTTTGGGTTGTTTAAATGAGCTATCAAAACAGGTTGAGTTAGATTATGTTCTACAGAAAATTTAGGTTTTGAACAAAATAAACCTCTCTTCTTTTGCTCTCATACAGTAGGTGAAGTTCTAAAATACAGACAATATCCTCCTTACCCCTGTATTCTGATTTACCTTAGTCCTGACTCAGTCATCTCTGTTCTTATCTCTAATTGAAGCTTGATGTCTTTTGGTTTCTTTAGGAGTTGTCGTATGTAGCAATGCTGACTTAGGTGTCACAAAGGTAGCCAAAGTTCCAAGGAGATTCCAGGTTATACATATATATACACGAGTATATATACATATATAGCACAGCATCTGAAAATATAGAAATAACATTTATAACCCCCAGACTAAATGTGACTGTTATAAGAGCTTACAATCTATATCCCAATTTTCCTATAGAAAATTGTCTATATTTTAGAACGTCACCTACTGTATGAGACCAAAACTAGAGACAGAAATACATAGACAAAGTAGAAAATAAAATCTGGGGAAATTAGACTGATATACAAGCCAGGGTTTCCTATATGGTCCATAAATTTTTGCTGGTTGGTTCCAGATTTCTAGTCAAGTATAATGGATTTATCATAGAAACTTACTAGAGTAGGCTGCCAATTCCATAGTTTATTAACCATACTGATTTTTTCATTTATTAATTTAAACTATTGAATTTAAACATTTCCCCCACTTAACTGTATGTTCAGAGAAGTGTTTTGGAGTGTCCTACCTGTCAATAGTTTGTATGCTTGTGCCTCTCATTTTTGTGTCTCACGGAAGAAAATATAAGTGATCATCTTAAAAATTTCAGTGAATAATTACTTTCTTAACATCTGAAAAACAGTGGAAAAGTTGTCAATGGTGCAGTTTCATGAACAGAGGAAACCAGCAGTGGAGTCAATATACAATGGCCAGGGTTTTAGCTAATCAACCTTCTGTTTAAGCTTTAGTCCCAGCCGCAAGAGTTCATGGGATGCCTTCTGCACTTCTGATTTTTTTTTAATATCTGATATTGAAATAAAGTACCACTTATAGATTTCTAAACATCATCTGAATCTACCGGACAACAGCTCATGTTCTGAGGGCTACAAAACACAGTTAACACATTGCATTTTAAAATACTTTTGGAACCATATGCTGATTACTGAAATACTCTTAATTTGAAAATGAGATATGCGTTCCTTCTCCTCCTCCTTCTTGTGATTGAAAGTTAAGATGGAAACCAAATAAGTATTTCAAACAAACTCATTACTTTATTCTAATCTTCCAGTTGCCTTTCTTACTGATAGGCAGGCACTTTTCATTCCTAACAAAATGTTGTTCAGAAAAGCAGTGATGAATTGCAGACATTTAACAGACCACTGGAGATAATATGAACAAAGAAATTTCAATAACATGAAGAAAAGAGCAAGAAATGTTTATGTAAATCATTTTCTTTTTGTGGTTTTGTGCTTTTGTTCTTATTGCTGTTTCACTAGCTTTATTTTCTATATACTATGTCTTTCACCATTATTTGTATAAATTTGTTTAATGATTTAAAATTCTCTGTTTTCTAATAATCTCAGTGTTTATTTTGTTTTGCTTCGTCATGCTGAGCATGAAGTCATGAAAGAAAGTTATTAGGAGAAACTGGGAGTTACTCATAGAAACAAGTTCAAATCTATTCTGACGAATCACTTGAGAAAGCAAACCTTATAAATATGCATTCTTTATATGTAACATTTATGGCCAACTTCAATATCATTTGATCAGGATATGAATGAAGATGGCATGTCTCATGCTTACTTATGGTAATGCCGTGAACCACGTCAGCTTCTGACGATAGAAAACATAGCCAGTGGATCAGAATATCCATGGGTTTATACAAAGCAGGCAATCTGATAGCAATTCAACTGGAAATATAACCTGTCTCAAATCTCCCTTATGGTAGAACTTTTTTCTCTAATTAGACAAATTCTGGGTTTATACAGAAAAATCATATGTAAAATAAAATACAGATTTTCCCATATACCATCCTGTTATTATCACCTTGCATTGGTGCAATACATTTGTGCCAATTGATGAAAATACATTTTTATAATTATATTATCAACTGTAGTCCATGGTTTGACCTAGGGGGTCATTGTTTTGTATTGTACTATTGCATGGATTTTAAAAAGTATATTATTTCTAGTAATATGTATACAACCTCAAATTGCCCTTTTAACCACATTCAAATATATAATTTAGTGCTTTTAATTATGTTCACAGTGTTGCACTACCGTCACCACCATCCATTACCAAAACGTTTCCCATCACCCCAAATAGAAACTCTACATTTTAAGCATTAACCTCTTATTCCCTATCCCTACCTAATACACTGCTAACCAGATTCTGACTTGATGAGTCTGTTTTTTTCTAATTATTTCACATCATTGAGATCACACAGTATTTGTTCTTTTGTGCCTCATTTATTTCACTCAACATTACAGTTTCAAGGATAAGCCATGTTGCTGCATGTACCAGAACTCCATTCATTTTTTTTTTTTTTAATTTGCATATGGGCAGGAGGCACTAGGGATCGAACTCCAGACCTCCAGCATGGCAGGTCGGAGCTCTGCCTGCTGAGCCACGGCAGCCACCCTCCATTCATTTTTATGGTTGATTAATATTCCATTGGGTCTTTATACCACATTTCGTTTATACATTCATTTGTTGATGGACACTTGGGTTGCTTTCATATTTTGGCAATTGTAAATTATGCCTCTATGACCATTATTGGGCAAATGTCTGTCTGAGTCATATTCTTTGGGGTATTACCTAGAAGCTGGTTTACTGGGTCATATGGTAATTTTATACTTAACTTCCTGAGCAACTGACAAACTGTCTTCCACAGTGGCTGCACCTTTTTATATCACCACCATCAATAAATGGTGTTCCTATTTCTCCACATTTCTTCCAACACTTATAATTTTCTATTTTTTAATAGTAGCCTTCTAATAGGCTTAGAATGGTATCTCATTGTGGTTCTGATGTAGTTCCCTAATGGTTAAGAATGTTGAGCTGTCTTCATGTGCTTTTTGGCCATTTGTGTACTTTGTTTGGAGAAATGTCTATTAAAATCTTTTACCTATTTTTATTGGTTGTTTCACTTTTCCTTGTTCAGTTATAGGGTTTCTTTATATATTCTGGACATTGAATCCTCATCCAAATATGTTATCCCATTGTATAGGTAGCTGATTTACTTTCATAATAAAGTCCTTTCTTTGCCCTCCTTTCAAAAATCAGTTGACCATAAATGTGAGGGTTGATTTCTGAACTCTCAATTCCATTCCATTGTTCTATATGACTGTTCTTATGCCAGTACCATGCAGTTTTGATTACTGTGGCTTTGTAATAAGTTTTAAGATTCGAAAGTGTGAATCTTACAATTTTTTTCTTCTTTTTCAAGATGATTTTGTTATTTGGTGGCCTTGTACCCTTCTATATAGATTTAATAGTTGGCTTTTACATTTCCTCAAAGAAGGTTGTTTGAATTTTTATTGTAATTATGTTGAATCTATCAATCACTTAGAGTTGACGTCTTAAACAATATTTAGTCTTCAAATCCATGAATACAGAATGGGCTTCCATTTATTTAGTTCTTCTTTGATTTCTTTTAGCAATGTTTTTTTGTTTTCTTTGTACAAGTCCTTTGCATCCTTGGCTAGATATATTCATAGATATTTGATTATATTAGTTGTTATTCTAAATTGTATTTTGTCCTTGATTTCTTCTTCTGATTGTCCATTTCTAGTTTATAGAAACACTGTTTATTT
>PVIY010011742.1:41317-64360 GCA_004026745.1 Myrmecophaga tridactyla
AAGGGGATTTATTTTGTTGGTTCTTCAGAGGAAAGGCAGCTAACTTTCCACTGAGGCTCTTTCTTACGTGGAAGGCACAGGATGGTCTCTGCTGGTCTTCTCTCCAGGCCCCTGGGTTCCAACAACTTTCCCCGGGGTGACTTCTTTCTGCATCTCCAAAGGCCTGGGCTGAGCTGCAAGTGCTGAGATGAGGAATGCCAAGCTGCTTAGGCTGTGCTACGTTGAGTTCTCTCATTTAAGCACCAGCCAATTAAGCCAAACGTCACTCATTGCAGCAGACACGCCTCCTAGCCGACTGCAGATGTAATTGGCAACAGATGAGGTTCACATACCATTGGCTTAGGTCCGCAGCAACAAGACTAGGTATGCTCACCTGGCCAAGTTGACAACTGAATCTAACTAACACAGAGGGTATTGAACTTGTACACCCACCACTTTGCCGAATTCATTTATTAGCTCTAGGAACTTTGTGGTGGATTTTTTTTTTTACTTTCTGTATATAGGATCATGTATTCTACAAATAGGGAAAATTTTACTTTTTTTTTTTTCCCATATGGATGACTTTTATTTCTTTCTCTGGATAGAATACCCATTGCAATGATTAATAACAGTGGTGATAGTGAACATCCTTGCCTTGTTCCTGATCTTAGAAGGAAAGCTTTCAGTCTTTCACCATCAAGTGTGATGCTAAAAATATACCCTTTATCATTTTGAAGATGTTTCCTTCTATTTGTAGTGTTCTAATTCTTTTTTTTTTTTTTTATCAAGAAGGGGTCTGGATTTTATCAAATGACTTTTCTAGCATCAATTGAGATGATTATATAGATTTTTCCTTCATTCTGTTAATGTGGTGTATTATGTTAATTGATTTTCTTCTTTTGAACCACCCTTTCATACCTGGGACAAATTTGACTAGTTCATAGTCTATAATTCTTTTAATGTGCTGCTGCATTCATTTTTTTTCATATTTTACTGAGGATTTTTACATCTGTATTCATAAGAGTTGTTGGACTGTGATCTTCTCTTCTTGTGATTTCTTTATCTGTCTTTGGATTATATTGGCTTGTAGAATGAATTAGAGCATTCCCCCCATTTAATATTTTGGAAGAATTTGATGATGATTGGAGTTAAGTCTTCTTAGAATATTTGGTAAATTCCCTTGTGAAGACAAATGGCCTTAGGCTTTAATTTGTGAACAGGGTTTGGATTATTGATTCAATCTTTTTACTAGTTTTTTGGTTGGTTGAATTTTTTAGTTCTTCTTAAGTCATTTCTCCATTAAATCTAGATTATCAGTTTTGTTGTTCTATTGTTGTTTATAGTATCCTCTTTTATAATTATAATTATTTCTATAATATAATTATTCATAATACATTTATAATAGTATACTAATTATATTATATTATATTAATCTGTGGGGTCAGTATTAATTTCCCCTTTTTCATTTCTGATTTTAGTTATTTGTCTCCTCTCTTCTTTTCTTCATCAGTCTAGCTATAGGATTTTCACTATTATTGATCTTTTCACAGAAAAAACTTGGTTTTATTGATTTTACTTTTTAACATTTCATTTATTTATTTCATATATTTTCTCTCTGATCTTGTTATTTCCTTCCTTCTGCTTTATTTGGGTTCAGTTTGCTCTACTTTGTGTAGTTCTTCCAGTTTTGACATTAGATATGTGATTTGAAATCTTCTCTTTTTTAATCTGAACATTTAGAGCTGTATTTTTCCCTTTCTGCACTGATTTTGTTGCATCTCATGAGTTTTTCTATGTTGTATTTTCATTTTCACTCACCTCAAGATATTTCCTAATTATCCTTGTGATTTCCTCCTTAACTTGTTGTTTACTTTCCACATATTTATGAATTTTTTATTTCTTTCTCTGTTAATGATTTCTAGCTTCATTCCATTGTGGTTGAAAAAGATACATTATATAATTTAAATTTTTTTTAACTTGTTGAAATTTGTTTTGCAACCTAAAATATAGTATATTCTAGAAAATGATACATGTGCACTTGAGAATATATTGCATTCTGTTGATGTTGGGTGAAGTGTTCTATGTATGTCTTCTAGGTCTAGATGGTTTACAGTATCCTTCAAGTCTTGTATTTAATTACTAATCTGTCTAGAGGTTATGTCTATTATTGAAAGTTGTGTATTAAAGTCTCCTTCTTTTAATGCAGAATCATATATTTCTCCTATCAAATCGATCAGTATTTGTTTCATATATTTTGGGGCTCTGCTGTTAGGTACAAATTATATGTATAATTATATCTTCATATTGATTTGACCCTGTTATTATATATAATTACTGCATTGTGACTCATAACAGTTTTTGAGTTAAAGTTTATTTTATTTAATACTAGTATAACTACCCCCAACTCTCTTTTGGTTATTGCTTTGATGGTATTTATTTTTTCCATCCTTACACTTTTTAAAGGAATGTGATTTCATTGAGATATACTATATATTCACATACCATAGTTATCCAAAGTGTACTATCAGTGGTCCACAGCATCATCATATAGTTGTGCTTTCACCATCACAATAGATTTTTGAACATTTTCATTACTCCAAAAGAATAAAAATAAGAATAAAAGTAGAAATAAAGTGAAAACCCCTTGGGTCAGATAAGTCCTGAGACCTAGAGGGCCCATCCTCTCCCAAACATTAGCTAGTTCCATCCCCTACCCCATGTTATTGACAGCCCCTTCCAACATGAAAAAGTTAGAATGACCATAGCCCAAACACCCCTAACTAGTGGACTAAAAGGTGATGGTGGAGCTGTACACAGAAGGTAGGGTTTAACAAATAAATATGATTGCTGAGTCATTTAACTGAGGTCATTGAATTGGTCTCCAATATCTTAGAGCAGCTAGAAGTAAAAACCTAAAATTGTGGAATTGTAAGCCATACAAAACTCTGAACTCTGCTCTACAACTAATTGTTATGCTGCGCTTTGAAATGTATTGCTTTTTTTGTATGTGTGGTATTTTTCACACACACACACACACAAACCCCGATTCTGATGATAGAAAAATATTTATTCCTTCTGGCCTCCTATATTCTGGAGCAGAATAGAAGGAAAACATCTGAGATGATGGTATGGTAGCCCATGACAAACTCTGGGATCTGTCCTGTAACTACTTGTTGAAGAGTGCTTTGAAAAGTATTGCTTTTTTTATTTCTTCGCTTTGTCTATATGTTATATTATACAATTTAAAAAGTTAAAAAAAAAATAAAAAGTTCCAGCATGCAGGCTTCAGAGGGAGATCCTTAGGATATGGTATTAGGAGGGTAATTTATTTTCATAACTGACTGCAGGTTGGGAGCAGAATGAAAATTACTATTATTTCATCATTATATTTATAGTTCAGGGGCAAGGGTTGTGGATGACAGGGTGGCCTTTGAGGCTTCAATGCGTATCAGCAGTTTGGGCCAGTTCTGTTTTTAAAACTGGTTAGTATGTAGACAAATGCCTATTTTACTCTAGAATCTCAGCAGGCACTCTCTTATCTCTTGGTACAGATTTAAATCAAAGGAAAGGAAGCAACATCTAAAGATATATATTTTCTCCCTAAAAAAGAGAATCATATGTTCCATTTCCCATCATCTACTGTTTTGTCCTAAATGAACTCCTCTCTATAAATTTAAATTTAGTACACAGCAGTGATTGCAATTTTAATAGAAAACGAAGAGTGAAATTACGTCATTAAGTCTCATACTTTCCAAAGTAATTTATTGAAAGAAAAGACCAAGAAGTGATTTGTGATTAATGGACATTTTCCCAAAGGTATGAGCATATTGATTTCTCTATTTTCTGAGAAAGGAAAAAGCAGTTCTCATTTTGTTAACAAGGAAACAATCAGTAACATCAAGATTTCTTTATCTGAGTTATGTGCCTTCTCCTTCCTGAGCATAATAGAGTTTCTTAAATGAATTTTAGACACTTTCATTTAGCCTTTTTCAATTTTGGGTGGGGCATATCTGCTCTTTTTTTCATTTTAGACAATTTGGAAGGAAATAAAACAACACAATTCCAACGTCCAGATACAGCAATTTTAATATATTTATTTTGTATTTTATTCTACCTATAAAAAAAAGCAATA
Source organism: Myrmecophaga tridactyla (assembly GCA_004026745.1). Classification (NCBI taxonomy): domain Eukaryota; kingdom Metazoa; phylum Chordata; class Mammalia; order Pilosa; family Myrmecophagidae; genus Myrmecophaga; species Myrmecophaga tridactyla. The sequence goes on from PVIY010011742.1 coordinate 45,429, forward strand.
AATGAAAACAAACTGGCAGCTGACAAAGTACTTTACAACCTGCTTTTCTACTTAAGAAATCATTAATATTTTCCATGTAATTACATGTTTCCCACAATGTGGTTCTTGATGGATTATTTCTTTCCTTAGCAATGTATACTTTACAGCATAAAAGTCCTATATGTATTTTATTATATTTATGCTTAAGTATTGCATTTTTTGAAAGAATATAGATGGCATCATTTTAGTTTTAAAATTTTTATTTATACATGTTTATTATTAATATATAGAAATGCAACTGATTTTTGTAGTTTATCTTTAATTATACTATATTACTGAATGTACTTACTAGTTCTAGAAGCAGTGTTTTATCTTATTTTATGTATATTTCTATATAAACCATCCTGTCATCTACAAAATGGGGCATTTTTATTTTTTCCTTTCTGGTATGTATGTTTTTGTTTCCTTGCCTTGCCTTATTTTATAGGCTTGAACTCCCAACACTATGTTTAATAACAACAGTGAGAGCAGACAGACATTTTTGCCTTGTTTCTGATTTTATAAAGAGTGCTTTCAGTCTTGCACAATGAAGTATTTTGTTAGCACAAGTTTTTATAGATAATATTTATCAAGTTGAGGAAGTTCTTTTCTATTCCTATTAGTCTGAGAGTTTTTTCATGAATGGGAATTGAATTTTCAAAGAAGTATTTCTATATAGATTCATAGGAGGATGTAATTTTTCTTCTTTAACTTTGTTGTTATTGTGGACTGTTTTTCAAGTATTGAAATAGTCTCATATCCTAGAAATAAAAACCAACTTAGTTTCTTATAAAAAAAAATAAAAGTGAAAAACAACACCCAAAGCATCCCATACCCCTACCCTGTCCATTATTTATTTATTGTCTTTTTTTTTTCTTACTCATTTGACACTGGGTAAAGGGAGTGTCAGTTCTGAGGTTTTCACAATCACATGGTCACAGCTTCAAAGCCCTGTAGTTATTCAATGATCCTCAACAATTAGGGCTAGTGGATTATAGTTCAACGGTTTCAGATATTTCCTTCTAGCTATTCCAATAGACCAGAAATTGAAATAGAGTATCCATACACTGCATAAGAATAACCTCCAGAAAGACTCTCAGCTTTATTTGAAATCTTTTGGCCACTGAAACTTTTTTTGTGTGTTTCTTTTTTCTTCCCTTTTAGGTCAAGAAGGCTTTCTCCCTCCGATAGTAGCAGGCACAGACATGTCCCCTGGAATCATGTCCTACATTGCCAGGGAGATTTGTACCCCTGGGAGTCAGATTCCACATGGGTTGGGGGGGGCAGTGAGGTCACCTGAGGAGATGGCTTAGAGAGAGAGAGAGGCCACATGTGAGCAGCAAAAGAGGTTCTCTTATGGTGATTCTTAGGCATAATACAACTAGGCTTAGCTTCTCCTTTGAAGGAATAAATTTCATAATTGCCTATCCCCAAGATCAATGGCCTGTTTCATCAGATTGGTAGTCCCCAATGATTGTGAGCATATTAGGTCTTTCCCAGGTGGGAAAGTTTAATATTTCCAGCTTTTTCCCAAGTCCCTCAAGGGGACATTGCAAATACTTTTTAATCTTCTGCATAGATGACTCTGGGATGTATCAGGACATCACATCAATCTCTACAAACCAATAAGATCTTACTCCCTATTCAAGATTCCATGTAATTATGGGTTGGAATAAGATGACTATACAATTTAGAGTAGATAGTGTACTACTGAAAATATAAATTTTACACCAAATAAACATCTTCCTTTGGTGTCACACAGAAATTGCAGTTTTAAGATACAGTAAAAATCATCCTTTACCCTTTAGCCTGTTTTACCTTAGTCCTCCTCTAAGGTATGGGTTCAGTTCAGTTGCATGGATGGGTTCAGTTGTAGAATGCTTGCCTTCCATGCAGGCATTGCACACCTGAACCATGCACCCCCACCAAAAAAATAAAGATTACTATTTCAACGTTTTTAACAGATGCTGAATGGGGCAATGCTGACTTTCATAGCTGCAGAACTCCAGCTTTTAGTTTCAGGTTCACACAAATACCCAAAATTCCAGGGAATGACCAGTTTATACACCAAGAGCTTAGCATCTCAGAATTGAGAAATAACAGCTACAACTCTGGAAGACTGATGTAAGAGCTTACAATCTAGGAGCTTTTACAATAGGAGTTCACCTGAAAAACTATGCTCTCAAATTCGATTCTCAAGGTTTGCACATTATAGTAAGTCCATATTAGTGAGGTGTAATATTTGTCTTTTCATTTCTGGCATATTTCATTCAACATATGTCCCCAGGGTTCATTCACATAGTTGCGTGCCTCACAACTTCATGACTTTTTGCAGCTGCTCAATAGTCCATTGTATGTATACACCAAGGTTCTCTCTTTCTTTCCTCAATGGATATACCCTTAGGTCACCTCCCTAGATTTCAAATCTCAATCACTGCTTCCATTAACACCAGGGTGCAAATGTTCATTTGTGCCCCCACTCTCAGTTACTCCAAGTGTACACCTAACTACAGGGTTGCAGGATCCTTTGGCAACCCCACCTCTAGCCTCCTGTGGAGCCACTACACCGCCATCAGAGAGGCTGCACCTCTCAGTTTCCCTACCCCATTTTCTCCAGCACTTGTATCTCTGTGTTCATTTTTAAACAGTTTTAACCACGCATCAAGCAATCCAACCTAAGTAAAAATTCAATGGTCCTTGGCAAAATCACATAGCTATGCATTCACCACCAACAGTCTTTATTTGAGGACATTTCCATTTCTTCCACAAAGAATCCCATAACCCTCCCCCATATCCCCTGCTTATTGACATTTAGCTTTGAATATTGCCTTTGTTACATTCAATGGAAGCATAAACAATGTTACTGTTAATTATAGACCCCAGTGTGCATTGATTATATTTTTTCCTTATACCATCCCATTTTTCAACACCTTGCAATGTTGACATGCATTTGTTCTTCCTCATGCAAAAACATTCTTATGTTTGCACATTTAATCACCATCGTTGTTCATTCTAGGCATCATTAAGTTATACTATCCCATCTTTATACTCCATCTTTCTTTCTGGTGTCATACACATCCCCAGCCCTCCTCCCTCAATGATACCCACACTCAGCTTTGTTCAATGTGCTTACAATATTGTGCTGCCATCAGATAGTATTGTGCTATCTAATTCTGGATCTTTACAATAAGTCTTGTTGAACATTCTGTACTCCTTCCTCATCAAATGCACAATCTCTATCCTCTTTCTTTTCTTTTTTGCATGGGCAGGCACCGGGAATCTAACCTGGGTCTCCAGCATGGCAAGCGAGAACTCTGCCGGCTAAGCCACCGTGGCCCGCCCTCTATCCTCTTTCTATTTCCTCATAATCTGTGTTCTTAACTTCATCTCTCAAAGTTCACTCATTAATTTTAGCTCATATTAGTGAGACCATATTTGTCATTTTGTTTCTGACTAATTTCACTCAGCATAATGTCCTCAAGGTTCACCCACATTGTTACATGCTTCACGATTTTACTCTGTCTTACAACTGTGTAATATTCCATTGCGTGTATATACCATGGTTTGCTTATCCACTCATCCATTGATGGACATTTAGGCTGTTTTCATTTCTTGGCAATTGTGAATAATTCCACTATAAACAGTAATGTGCAAATGTCCATTTGTGTTCTTGCCTCTGATTCCTCTGAATATATTCCTAGCAATGGGATTGCTGGATCATATGGCAATTCCCTACTTAGCTTCTTGAAGAACTGCCAAACTGCCTTCTACAGCTGTTGCACCATTGTCACCAACAATGAATAAGTGTGCCTCTTTCTCTACATCCTCTACAACACTTGTCCTTTCTGTTTTTGTTTTTGATTGTTTAGTACTGGCCATTTTAGTAGGTGTGAGATATCTCATTGTGGTTTTGATTTGCCTTTCCCTAATTGCCACTGACATTGAGCATCTTTTCACTGTTTTTGACCATTTATATTTCCTCTTTGGAAAAGTGTCCATGTCTTTTGCCCATTTTTTAATGAGGTTGTTTGTCTTTTTGTTGTTAAGTTGTAGGATCTCTTTATATATTGTGGATTTTAAATCCTTATCTGATAAGTGGTTTCCAAATATTCTCTCCCATTGTATAGGCTGCCTTGTTACTTTCCTGACAAAGTTCTTTGATGCACAAAGGTATTCAATTTGACAAGATCCCATTTATCTAGTTCTTTTTTCATTACTCATGCGTTGGGTACATGGTCTAGGAAAACACCACCTAATCACAATCTACTTAAGACATTTTTTTTTTACATTTTCTTCTAACAGTTTTATGCTTTTAGTTCTAATATTTAGGTTTTTGATCGATTTTAAGTTAACTTTAGTATAGGATATGAGATAGAAGTCCTCTTGAGGAGGCTGCTGTGTCCCAGTTGAGTTGACTTGACAGCCTTATCAAAGATCAATTGACTGTAGATGTGAAAATCCACCTCTGAACACTCAATTCAATTCCACTGGTCAGTACACCTGCCTTTATGCCAGTACCATGATATTTTGACCACTGTAGCTTTGTAATATGCTTTAAAATCTGGTAATGCGAGACTTCCTACTTCATTCTTCTTTCTCAAGATATTTTTAGCTATTTGGGACACCCTACTCTTCAAAATAAATTTAATTGGTTTTTCTATTTCTACAAAGCAAGTCGTTGGGATTTTAATTGGTATTGTATTGAATCTATAAGTCAATTTGGACAGAATTGACATTTTGAACTATACTTAGAGTTCCAATCCATGAACATGGTATGTCCTTCCATTTATTTAGGTCTTCCTTGATTCCTTTTTGTAGTTTTCTGTGTATAGGTCTTTTTGTCCTTGATTAAATTTATTCCTAAATATTTTATTATTTTGCCACTATAAATGGAAGTTTTTCTTGATTCTTCCTCAGATTGCTCATTGTTGATGTGCAGAAACTCAACTGATTTTTGCTTGCTGATCTTGTACCCTGCCACTTTGTGCTCGTTTATTAGCTCTAGTAGCTTTACTGTAGATGTTTCAGGATTTTCTACATATGGGATCATGTCATCTGTAAACAGTGAAAGTTTTACTTCTTCTTTTCCATTTTGGATGCCTTTTATTCCTTTTTCTTCCCCAATTGCTCTAGCTAGAACTTCCAACACAATGTTGAGTAACAGTGGTGACAATGGGCATCCTTGTCTTGTTCTTGATCTTAGAGGAAAAGCTTTCAGTCTTTTCCCATTGAGTATGTATGTTAGCTGTGGGTTTCCATGTATTCCTTTTATCATGTTGAGGAAGTTTCCTTCTATTCCAATCCTTTAAAGTGTTGTCATCAAGAAAGGATGCTGTATTTTCTCAAATGTCTTTTCTGCATCAGTCAAGATAACCACATGGTTTTTCTTCTTTAATTTATTGATATGGTATATTATATGAATTGATTTTCTTGTGTTGAACCACCCTTGCATACCTGATATAGAGCCCACTTAGTAATGGTTTATAATTCTTTTAATGTACTACAGGATTCAATTTACAAGTATTTTGTTGAGGATTTTTGCATCTATATTCATTAAAGTGATTGACCGTAATTTTTTTTTTTCTTGTACTGTTTTTACCTGGCTTTAGTATTAGGGTGATGTTGGCTTCATAGACTGAGTTAGGTAGTTTTTCCTCTTCTTCAATTTTCTTAAAGAGTTTGAGCAGGATTGGTACTAATTCTTTCTTGAATGTTTGGTAGAATTCACATGGGAAGCCATATGATCCTGAACTTCTATTTTTGGGGAGTTTTTTCGATGACTGATTCAATCTCTTTACTTGTGACTGGTTTGTTGGGATCTATTTCTTCTCAAGTCAATGTTGGTAGTTCATGCTTTTCTAGGACATCATCAATTTCATCTAAGTTGTCTAGTTTGTTAGCATATACCTGTTCCTAGTACCCTCTCATAATCTCCTTTATTTCTGTGGGGTCAGTAGTTATGTCCTCTCTCCCATTTCTAATTTTATTTATTTGCATCCCATTTATTTATTTATATTTTTGCCAGTCTAGCCAAGGGTCCATCTATTTTATTGACTTTCTCAAAGAACCAACTTTCAATTTTATTGATTCTCTCTGTTGTTTTCATGTTCTCAATTTCACTCATTTCTGCCATAATCTTTGTCATTTCTTTCCTCCTGTTTGCTTTAGGGTTTGTTTGCTGTTCTTTCCCCAGTTCCTCCAGGTGAGCAATAAATTCCTTGATTTTTGCTTTTTTTTCTTTTTTAAATATAGTCATTTAAGGCAATAAATTTCCATCTCAGCACTGCCTTTGCTGCATCCCGTAAGTTTTGATATGTTGTGCTCTAATTTTCATTTGCCTCTAGATATTTGCTGATTTCTCTTGTAATTTCTTCCTTGACTCACTGGTTGTTTAAGAGTATGATTTTAGCCTCCATTAATTTCTTAATTTTCCAAGCTTCCATCTCTTATTGATTTCTTACTTCATTCCATTATGATCTGAGAAAGTGCTTTGTATAATTTCGATATCCTTAAATTTACTGAGGCCTGTTTGTGTCCCAACCTGTGGTCTACCCTGGAGAATGACCATTGGTACTTGAGAAGAATGTGTATCTGCTATTGTGCATGCAATGTTCTATAATTGTCTATTAAGTCTAGTTCATTTATCATGTTATTCAAGATTACTATTTCCTTATTGGTCCTCAGTCTAAATGTTTTATCCATTGATGAGGGTGGTGTATTGAAGTCTCCAACTACTGTTGGAGAAGTATCTTCTAAATAAATAAATATTTATTAATATTATGTCTTCCTGATGAATTGTTCCTTTTATTAATGCATAGTGTTCTCCTTTGTCTCTTTTAATTGTGATACATTTGAAGTCTAATTTGTCTGATATTAGTATAGCTACCATACTGTTTTCTGTTTTTTGTTTTCATAGAATATCTTTTTCCAACCTTTCACTTTCAACCTATTTTTGTCCTCGAGTCTTAAATGAATCTCTTGTAGACAGCATATAGATGGATCCTGTTTTTTTAATCCATTCTGCCAATCTATGTTTTTTGATTGGGGAGTTTAATCCTTTTTATTTTACCTTATTACCATAAAGGCTGTACTTTCTTCAACTGTTTTTTGTGGTTGTTGTTGTTCGTTTGTTTTTAGATTTTATTTGTTGTATCTTATTTTTTCTCTCTTTTAACCCTTTTAGTTACCCTTTATGCTATTCTTCATTTCTACACTCTTCTCCAAGCCTCTTTTTCCTGTATTTTCCTATCTGCCTTTAGGAAATTGAAATAGAAATACTTTAGTATTTCTTGTAGAGCAGATAGATCTCTTGTTCACAAACTCTATCAGTATCTGTTTATCTGTAAATATTTTAAACTCTCCCTCATTTTTGAAGGACAGTTTTGATAGACATAAAATTCTTAGTTGGCAATTTTTCTTCTAATTGGAGAGTAGCTTCCGACATCTTTTTTTCTAGCCAGAACAAGCTAGGGGCCCATAAAGAGAGCACAGGCCTGCTCCAAACTTTCCTGGAGAGGGTATGAGGGATGAACCAGGAAGGGCACCAGAAGTTTCTTCCATGGCTCTCCTAAGCCCAGAGGAAGTGTGCGATTTTATGTCTCCTCTATCACCTTTGTCAGGGGCGGGTTGAGACAGTGGCTTCCCTCAGAGCAGCTCAGGTCCCATCTGCTACCTGCCACAAGGGGTGATGGTAACCATTGCACAGAGAGAGTATTTCACTGTTATTTACTGTAACTCTTCATCCTGCTCTTCCCTGGATCCTGCACAGTGTTCTACTGGATTCCAGAGTTTCAAAATAGTTTATTCCAACAGTTCCTGCCTGTTAAATAGTTATTCTCTTGGAGGGATTTTTCCCTGGAGATTCCTACTCTTTCATTTCCCCACAATTTGTGGTAGGTATTTTTAAAACATCCTAAAGCATAATATTTGGCAGTAAGTTTTGGTACTTTATATTTTGAAACTTTGGCAAATAACAAATATCCCACAAGCCTGTGATTTATCTATTTTCTCTTACATCACAAAAATAACCTACAAATCTTTTCATTCCATTTTTATAAAGTTCTCTTTTTTCACTTAAACTTGTAAAGATATACCTACAACAAGAGAATCCCTATATAATAGTCCCATCTTATATATAAATATAGAATTAAATATATTATTATGTATAAATATAGAAACAACAGAATCTTTGTATAATGTTCCCACAATGGTAAACTGTACTTAGAACTGGAAGGGACAGTAAATATCACTTATACCACCAGCTGTTTTTACAGATGAGAAAACTGAGCTCTAGATGAATATGGTAACTAATTCATGTCCACACAGAGTATTTGAAATTCTGTTGTTGCTCGAACACAGCAGCTATTCAAATGACACAGACTGTGTCCTGTTGATCAATGTATTAAGTCACGTAACTAGTGATTTTTGAATCACCTTTAAAAGTATAAATTTTTGAAAATATATAACTTGTACCATTTCTCCAAGAACTTTCAATACATTTCAATTGTACTTGTGATAAAATTCAAAATTCTTATGCTGGCTGATGAGGTCCCCTGTGGCCAGTCTGCCACTTGTGCTCCAGTTCCTTCTGCCACTGCTCTGACCTCATTCACGTGGTCCAGCCCAGCCTGGGCCCTGTCAGTCCCTTGACTAGGCCACATCCATTTCCCTCTGACTCCAAAGCATTTTCGCCCACTAAACTCATGGGTGCTATGAACTAACCCATTACTTTTCTATCATGCCCTAAAAATACATTTTCTACTCTCTCCTCCTCAGATATAAATTAAGGCTGATATTATCATCTCTGATTGCATCTTGTTCTTTGCCTCCATAAAGCTATAATATAGAATATAATCATGATTTTATATTTATTTTTGTAATCAATTATTTAGCACTTATAAGCCTCAGGCTGGTTTATTCATTATGTAAAATGTATGTGGCAGTAGTGTTTAATAAATAAATACTTACTGAAGGTATAAGGAAATGAATATATTTAATAAAATGGCTGCCAAAAATAATGGAAATGTCTTGTATTCAAGTCTTTAAGTTGACCATGTTTGACTTGAAATTGAGAGCTCTTGCTTTTTTTTTTTCATCAAAGATTAGATTTTCTTTAAAGGCTGCATAGTATTCCATATGGATGGAACATAATTCTTTGCCTTGGTTGTATTAGATTGGCCTTAAGATGACCATTAGATTTTATTCAGGTTTTTTCTGTTTCTAATATTGTTCCAGCAAACATCCTTGTAAACTACTTATTTGTGCCTTTGTTTTTATTTTGATGTATTATCAGTCAAATGCATTATCGAAAGTTTTAATTGTAAAAAAGAATAAATGCACATGCTTTGTTTTAAAAATAAAGTTATGTTTTTCTTAACTGTCACATCCATGTAGTAGTCAATGTTAGTAAATAACTATTTCACATAGATATTAAGGACTTTTTTAAAAAACGCCTTTTGTTAGAGAGTGAATGTTAAGACAGAAGCAGCTGTGCATTTTTTTTTTACTGTATTTATATAACTTTCTGTATATATAATAATTATAATGCACTGGCAAAGATTTTCTGTTAGATGTTTCCCTGTAGCATTAAACTATTTTATTGGTGTGTCAATATTTTGTAGGGAAATCCTGGTTGTTCATTAGTGCTCATGGTGATATTTACGTGGAAGAGATAAAGTGCATTTTTGTGCTGGTATGAATATTTTCCCTTCACTCATTTATTTTTCTTTTACCATGACTCTTTTTGGACCCAAGCATAAGTTTTAAAATCTAAGCTCTGACATTGAGCTGTCTGTTAATAAAGCTGCATCATAAATTCTCCAAGCTGAATTGTAGAATGACTTTTTTGGGAATTGGGAATGACCAGTGACTTTAGACCACATTTTGTGCAGGTATCAGCAGTGAAGAGGTCCCATCACCCCTAAATGCATATTGGGTCTCTTTGAGATATTCCTGACTTGATTTAGGCAGCCCTGGTACTGAGAAGCTGTCAAGGACCCCAGCTCTGGAGACCTCGAATAAAGTCACAGAGGAGAGAACAAGGCATCGCGCAAAGCAAAGCCTTTTGCTAATATTACAGTGTTTAAGCTGACTGGTTTAATCTCAACCTCTAAGCAAATCAATGATTTCATTCATTCATTCATTCATTTGATTCCAAAATGCTGCTCCATTGTGTGCCCACGTCCAGGAGAGTGAAAGGCAAGGCAATTAATGCACCAGTTCTGAGGGAAAGGGTGGCTTTTCTGACACCTTCAGTGAGTTCGGCTGCATTTAGTAGGGGCCGTGGGGTGGGAGCTGACCCTGTCCTGAGCAGTGAGCAGGGAGGAGGCTGCTTCTCATGCCTCCATCTCCCCTCCCCAGGAAAGGCAGGGCTAAGAAGGGGATAACCACATAGCCCCCAAACAATTACAAGTCAGCAATAAGCCATGTGAGTCAAAGTAAGGAAATAAACCTGAAAAGACAGAGAAATTGTGGGGCCAACTTTAAGTAGCCCCTTACCCAGCCAGCCTCAACCCCTCATTTCTCTTAATCCTAATAGTAACTGTGAAAGTTGTAGCTTACTCTGAGACCCTAAGAGAGAAGGACTATCCAAGGGCCATGGATAGAACCCACTTTGGAGATAAAGGAGTATGAAAACAGTCAAGGGACAGGCACTCCTTTCCACGGAGCTCTGTGTGACAAGTGACAAGACAATTTTACCCTGGACACAACAGCCTAATTCCAACAACGATCCATATTACTGAGGTGAGATCCTTGAAATTCCAGAGCATTAGGCAATTTCTGCAAAGGAGTTCCTTTTTCTCTCCTCCTGGCTTCTCTCGGTGAGAGTGCCATGTCTAATTAATTTTTTTTTCTGTCTCTGGGATGTATTTAATCATTTGGGATAATGGTTAATGTAATGAAATCAGAATTTTTGATTTATGAATGAACAAGTAATGCCCTGATTTCACAATACAAAAATTTGGCATGTTTAATATTAATTGATTGAATGGAATTGCCACCCAAGAATTCTCCTATGACCATGCTAAGTGCAAGGCTGTTATTTTCCCAAAGGATCTAAAATATGTTGTTGGTTTTTTTTATTGTTCTAGGATATAGATGCAGAAGGCCTCTCTTATTGTCTGTTCTGTCTCTCCAAGATTCACTCCTATACCTTGCTTCCTTCTTTCAGTAGTAGGTATAAATTGAAAGCAGTTTCCAATCTGCAAAGAACTTTGGGGAGTTAAGGAAAATGTATAACATGGCAAACTTTTTCTCAAGGAATTCTTCCCCATTTAAAAAGTATGTTTGTCTATAAAGGCATAGTATACTTGCCATTCTTTGAAATCCATTTGTGATAAAAATACTCATGTGAATACTGGGACAATGAATTAGTTTTGCCCATTTTAAAGAATTTTTCTCCATAAACAATGTGAGAGGTTAATGCTTCAATGGGAATTTATGGCCAATAAGAATGTCTGCATGACTGGGGATAGATGGATAGTATCAGTATCATGGAACTCTTATTACTCTAAAATATTTTCTCTGGAAACTAATTTGGCTTACAGAAGAGAGAGTGAATACACATTTGTCTGATTTTTCCAGAAAGGAGTGGATTTTCCCTTGTATATTGAGAAAGCTGATAAACTCTCAGTGGAATTATTCCATCATCTACAGCATTATTAAAGTACAGGAATGGTCAATCTGTGGGTTTTCATCAAATTGTGAAGGCAGATGTCTGAATCCACTATTTTATTTTCAAATATTTTTTTATGGAATGAAAAGAAAACCAGAAAGCTAGAATAGAGGTTTTAAGTTATTTTCAGGTGGGCATGCATAGAATTTTCATAAAGTACTGCTTCAAAGAGCTATGAAAACCTTCTTATTCACTGTGAATTGGCTTGCCTGTGCAAGGTATAGGAGCAGTGAATTAACAGAAAGCGTTCCTTGTGTAATGCAATGCACCGGCATGAAACCAAGAATGTGATTCTACAGGCCCTTATTATATTTCTGTGACCTTCTTCTACTACTTGTGTGGATCCCTATCTTCAAACTATGCATTCTATTCTGTATTAAAATATGATCAAATTAAAATTGAAATCAGTGTATCAGTCCTGGGGGTATATGTTGTTCAGACTAACAAACAGCTTTTTATGAGCATTATTAACATTGTCCTAATAATAATCCCTACATATAAGTGGAACAACTTATGAGACTGGTTATCAACTAAGTGCCTTCCTCATGGCTTTTCCCCTGGATGCCACCAAACTCCAAGCCCAGCTTGCTTCCAAAAGTCCTCCATGCCTTCCTTTCACCTTCGAAGGTTCTTGCAGAGTTCAAAGGGTGTTAAAACTGATCAGCCGGGTAGGCCACGGTGGCTCAGCAGGCAGAGTTCTCGCCTGCAATGCCAGAAACTTGGGTTCAATTCCCAGTGCCTGCCCGTGCAAAAAAAAAAAAAAGAAAATGATCAGCCATTCTCTCCAAATTAGGCAAATGACAGACTTTTCCTTCATCCCACTTGTTTTGGTAGATATTTCTAGCCAAGCAGGTGATGTCTACCAAATACATCTGGGCCCATTCTGCTCCATGAATGTTTGCTGTTGTCAAAGCTACTTCTATGGCTATGCATAATAGACAGGCTATAATGACTTCACGTACTCATTGGCTCCAAATATGACAGTGATATAATAATTCATTGCTTACATAAAATATGCACACACATATGTAGCTCTAATACCAACTTTTTAAAAACTTACAACGTTTCTATTCAAAATTATATTTATATTTCACTTCACCTTACAGTAATAAGAGTGTAAGGATTGCTCAGTAACACAGTCTCTGAAAAGTATATACATTTCTTTATGTTTCCTTCAATAAAGGACTATTCATTGGGTGCTGGTTGAGTGTCAGCATGGTACAAGATGCTGGACATAACGGTGAACGTGGCAGATAGAATTCCTACCTACATGGAGCTGACTTTGCCTTGAGAATGACAGCCAATAACCCAGTTACTAAATTAATGTATTATATAATAAGCTGTTGATGTGTGTCAGAAAGAAAAGTAAAGCAGTTTGAAAGGAGAGTGAGGTAGTAGTGGTTTGGATGAAGATCTGTTTCAGAAAGGCTGGTCTCTCTGAGCAAAGCAAGGAGTACATTGAGGGAACAAGCCATGCAATGCTGAGATGAATTGTCTAAAGGAAGAGGAGGCTGCACATGCGAGGACTTAGGGAGATATCGAGTTTGGTATATGGGGGGCATAGAAAGAAGGGTAATGTGGGGGAGATAGGGCTATGAGGTGATGAACTTTGGGAGAAGCCACAGAAAGATTATATGGGATGAAGGTACTATTAAGGAATTTGGATGGGAAGCTATCAGAGGATATTGAGTGGAGTAATGTTATCTAATTTATGTTTTTAAAACTACACTGTGGCCTCTAATGGAGAAATAGTTTGTCAGGCAGAAATGGAAGCAGCAGAACCAGTAAATTGGGTCCAGGTAAGAGACGTGGTGGTTTGGATGCTAGTTGCATAACTTTGGGGGTGGTGCAAAGTGGCCCAGCTCTGGATAAACTTGGAAGTTAGAACTCACAGTATCTTATGGTGGATTGGATTTGGGCTACGATGGGAATAGAGGAATTAAGAATGACTGATATGTTCTTGAGTATCTGGCTATTCTTTATGAGATGGAGAAGACTGGGTTTCAAGAAGCAGGTTTTGTTCAGGAACAACCGCTTCTAATTTGAACATACTCATTTTGAGATGCTTAGTGAATGCAGTGGAATTGCAGAAGCAATTTGCTGTATAACTCAGGAGCTCAATGCTGGAAATAGATAAAAGTCCATGGACTGGACCCTAGTGCATTCCAATATTTAGAGCTCAGCAAAGGATCCAGCTTAGAAGATTGAAGAGCAGCAGCTGATGATGTAAGCAGGACCTTGCTGCCTGGCTCACGTTTTCAGAGGCTCTAGTCTTATCTGACTGAATAAAATGTGGAAGGATTTTGGACCATAATAACAATGTACAATTGGAGTTTTTCTTTCAAAAGAGAACTGGAAATGATGTTTGTAAACTGTTTGATGGAGTTCAATACTAGCCTCTCCTAGGCATTGAACTAGAGCTAATTTTCATGTTTTCCCCTCATTTTAAAAAAAACATAAGCTTTGAATAGTTCTTTGAAGATATTTATAACTTCAGTCAGTTCCCACGTTTATCACACATTAATTTCAAACAATTTAGCTACCTTTCAACAAAGCAAGAGATCAAAGGACTAAAAGCTTTTCCTTCTGAATGTCTCATTTTCCATTTTAATGAATCATAACTTTAAGTATGAAAATTTTAAATTAAAATCCACACTTATGCACAAAAGAATTTGTTCCATGGCCTCATTGCCAATCTTTTATTGGTTTTGAAGAGACAGAGGCTAGTCCTAGCCCCAATCTGAACATGTGGGTGTTTAAGGATAAAGCTCTCCTCATTTACAACCTATATATTCCTTCCTTCTCAGCATTTGCCGATTGTGCCTCATGGACCCCTTTATCAGAAACAACCTGGGAGATTTCATACAAGCCGTTCAAACTCTCCTTAGTTTCCCTAAATGTTTAATTTTTTTTTAACAGGTGGTTCATATTATGTTTTTTTCTACCATATTCTAAGAGGTTGTAATTTGGGAGCCCATTTATGTTTTAGATCTTAAATGTGGTGCTCTAGATTTCTATTTACAATAGACTACATTTGATAGAATCAGTTCAACTGCTTTTATGGTGAATGTTAAAATAGTTAAAATCAGATTTGAACTTAGTGATTTTGATATTTTTGCATTTCAGTGGAAATATGCCCATCTAAAACACACCATCTTAAGTAGAAATGAAGATGAAAGATGTACACTGAAATTTTGCTTTAGACTCAACTGCTTTAATAATTTATGTAGTGAGATCTCTACAACTTTAAGTTGGAGAGTTCAGTCCACACTAAAATATTGGACTGTGTACATTCACAGTAAAATTCGGGAAAATAACCCTCACCATAAGACACTTTAAATCCATCAACTTACTAAATATTTAGTATGTTTGAATTGAACTTGTGTTTACAATAGTACTTCCTCTTCCATTTTCCTGGACTTAACTGATACGAGAGTTGTATCCCTGCTTTAAATTTCTATATAAAGGCACAATCTTTGTCTTTTAAGAATTTCTATATCAACACCAGAGATAGTGATGACACTTCCGCCATATTTGGCTAAGGAGCTAATTACAATTTTGGTTCAATTTTATTTCTATCTTGGGTAATAAAGATGGTAGAAGTTCAATACCTCCCCTCCCCACCACCATGTTTTCCATATTAAAGAGGAAGAAGAAGAGAGTAGGATAAATTAACATTAAATCAGACATCAATCCTTTATGCTTTAAGGTAGAGGTCAGGAACAAGATGTTCTTAGAAGTCTGTATTCAATAATGTCATAACTCACATACTTGGAATACTTTTTTTTTTTAGTATTCCAAAAATTTCCATTTAGCATGGTCCAAAAATTGAACTCAGTCCTCTTGCATGGAAAGCAAACATTCTATACTTGGGAATACTTTTAAAGTAAAACCAAAATGTTAGTGGGCTTTTTATTTATTCATCATTTACACACACTCTTACACTAAAACTATAATTGAATATGTTTTGGGTTTTGAAAAATTATAGTTTCAGGAACTGGCTTCTAATGGATGTAGAAAAGTTTAGAAAAAAATATATATGCAGTGGTTTGGGTCATTGCTTAAGAGCAAAGGAAAACCATATTTAAAAACTGTTGCTCTGCTAAAAATAAACCAAATAGTCCATGATTGAAGAGGGTAGGATGTGAAGGGAACTCAGACACATTGAAATTCTGACTTTATTATCAAAGAACCTTGCTGAATAACTTAGCATTTATGTATGTAGAAGATTATATGTCTACAGTATATATAGGCTGTGTGCTGTTTTGAAATTGTTGTGTACCCCAGAAATGTCATGTTCTTTAATCCTTGTTCAATATTGCTGGGTGGGATCTTTTTGATTAAGTTGTTTCTATGGAGATGCAACCCACCCAATTGTGGGTGGTACTTTGATTAGGTGGTTTCCATGGAGATGTATCTCCATCCTTTCAAGGTGGGTCCCTTACTGGAGTCCTTTAAGAGGGAACCATTTTAGAAAAAGCTTCAGAACTAACACAGACAAGAACCTTTGGAGATGCAGAAGGAAAATGCCCCTGAGGAAACCTTTTGAAATGAGAAGCCAGGAGAGAAAGCCAGTAGACACCTTCATGGGCCTTCCCAGCTAACAGATAAACCCCGAACGTCATCCGCCCTTTCTTGAGTCAAGGTATCTTTCTCTGGATGCCTCTTTTTGGACATTTTTATGGCCTTAGAACTGTAAATTTGTAACTTAATAAATTCCTTTTATAAAAGCCAGCCTATTTCTGGTATATTGCATTTTGGCAGCCTTAACAAACCGAAGCAGGCTGTGGAAATTAATTAAAAGTAAATGCAGATGAATATCGTGTTTGTTCCCTGTTGTGCACCCCCAGTCTGGGTGGGTAGGCCTTCTGGAAGAGTAGGGAGAGCAATCCATGCAACCAGCTGGAGTCATCTCTGGCCTTTCATCACCTCCTTTCCTCAGGCTTGGGATTTCCTGTAAGCAGCAGTTTGTACCCGTGAGGGGAACGAGGCTGTGACTGAATGTGAAGGATAGATTTGGCCAGAGCCAGAGGGAGAAGCAACGTGTCAGTCCTGCTCAGGAGCTCTCAGATTCCAGCGAATCTGGTTTTACTTGCTAAGGCTTTCCGCTTCTTCATGCACTTCTTTTCCTCTAGTGCAGAATCCTCCCAGACTTCACCCTAGTTGTGGTACCTTGACCCCTGCGACCTTGCTGCTGACACTGGCTTTCATCGTTGTGTGTGCTGTCCCCATCGTGATGCATTTATTGCCTGAGGGAGAGCTGTGTGTGGAGGCACCCCTGGAGGCGGGCAGCCCTGCTTTGAAGGAGGCTCCTGGCTCCTTCCAGCCTCCTGTGTCCCCCTTGATGAAGAACGCTGCCCTGCTTTGCTCTCCTTCTGCTTCTTCCAACCTCTCTGTTTTTCAGACTCTCATTCTTAGGGTGAGCTCTCACTCTTTCTCCTCGAGGTCTTGGTAACACTCCTAGTTCTTCCAGTTTTACTTTTTAGACCCTTTCATACCTTCTCTCCACCTCCTCTTCAAAAGCTTCCCCTGGGGATTAGTGCTCGTGCTGTCTTCCCTCTCCCCCATATTTATGGATGTATGATTTTATTCTATATACAAGTATAAATTAATGTATACATATCTTTCACAACTCTAAGAAGTCAATATCTCCCCTTTAAGGTGGAGATGATTCCTCCAACAATTGCCTCCAATTTAAGGCACCCAAGGCTGTGGGAGGTGAAGTTCACTGTGGCTATCACAGGGCTTGTCAGGGAAGCGTGGGGTCTGAGCAGCGCTTTACCATCACAGCCCCTGCTCCTTCCACTCATTCATCGTAGAGAAAGTAACAACTGAGTCATTAAGAAAAGATATGTGAGCAGCATATCCATTGTCATCCTTACGATGACCACGTCTGTTTAGACTATGTGGCAGCAACCTTCCTGGTGATGGCATCTAACTTCCTGGTGCTGGCGCCTGCCTTCCTGGTGATGGCGCCTGCCTTCCTGGTGATGACACCTACCTTCCTGGTGATGGCACCTGCCTTCCTGGTGATGGCACCTGCCTTCCTGGTGATGGCATCTACCTTCCTGGTGATGGCGCCTGCCTTCCTGGTGATGGCGCCTACCTTCCTGGTGATGGCACCTGCCTTCCTGGTGATGGCACCTGCCTTCCTGGTGATGGCACCTGCCTTCCTGGTGATGGCGCCTGCCTTCCTGGTGATGGCGCCTGCCTTCCTGGTGATGGCACCTACCTTCCTGGTGATGGCGTCTGCCTTCCTGGTGATGGCACCTGCCTTGATGACCATGTGCACAAAAGCGCACAGAGAATAAACCAGCAAACAGAAGCCGAGCCTCGGCAGTGACATGTAAAATGCTGCTGCTCATACCCAGACTCGAGGTGATAACGGCATGCTTGATGCTGCCTGTGTTCCCCTCCCTTCTGAACAAAACATTTGCAGATGGAAAAAGAGAGACTGGAAGATTTGTAGGGGATCTTGAACCAGAGCAGCAGGCGTGGGCCCCTCCCTGGTCAGGTGCTTTCTCTGAACAGTGGGATGATTGCTCGTTAGGCAGAAAGGAAAATTAGGCGGGTGTGGGCCCCTGTGGAAGACGCGGTGCACATCTTAATATCCGCTTAATCCTCTCAGCACACAGTGATGGAGGTGGTCTTCTTTTCACTGAGAAACCAAGGCTAGAGACAGGCACTTGGCCAAGGTCACAGAGCCAGGAAGTGGGAGCTGATGATCTAGCCCACAAGAATTTGGCTCCGAGGATTTCACGTCCCCAGGGAGTATGCAGGCTTTACTTATATACTGTGAGTTCATTTTGCCTGAAATTGCGATTTATTCCATTACTAGGAACTTGTCTGAGTCCCAGGGAGGTACGAGGCTGAGTGAGCATGTGTCTGTGTGTGGAAGGTGCCAGAAAGAAAAGAGCGGATGGGGCTTCCGCAAGCTAAGTGGTCATCACAGGTAGTATTGTCAGGGGTGAATTTCAGAGCTGCCGGAAGTATGTCTGTCCTTTTTTTTTGTATGCTGTATGGCAAGGTCACATTTAATTATTTTTCCATGTGAGTACCTGTTATTGCAGCACCGTTTGTTGAGTTTTTGTTTGTTTTGCTTGTTGTTTTTTGGGAAGTGCATGGACCAGGAATCGAACCTGGGTCTCCAGCATGGCAAGCAAGAATTCTAGCGCTGAACTACCCTTGCACCCTGTCTTGAAATTTTTCAAAATATTCCACTTCTTTACTTTTTAAGTGG
>PVIY010011743.1:0-64267 GCA_004026745.1 Myrmecophaga tridactyla
AAGATATCTGCACACTGATAACTGCATTATTCACAATTGCCAAAAGATGGAAGCAACCCAAGTGTCCATCAACAGATGAATGAATAAACAAAATGTGGTATGTAACATACAATGGAATATTATTCAGTCATAAAAGGAATGAAGTTCTGATTCATACAACAACATGGATGAACTCTGAAGACATCATATTGAGTGAAATAAGCCAGATACAAACGACAGATATTGTTATGACCTCACTGATGTGAAGCCATTCGAAAAATTCAGTCAGAAACTAGAATACAAGTTCCCAGGGGCCAGGCTTGGGGTAGGGAATAGGAAGTTAATGCTTAATTGGTACAGAGTTTCTTTTGGGGTGACAGAAAAAAGTGTTGGTAATGGATGGGGTGACAGCACAGCATTGTGATTGAAACTAACTCCACTCTATTATATACTTGGGTTAAAATGGGAAATATCAGTTTATATCTATGTTACTATAATACATTAGAAAAAAAACCACATTGAACTGTGTAACACAGTGAATGTTAAACTATGGACTATAGTTAGTTACATAATATATACAAATTGTAACAAAGGTATCACACTAATGCACAGTGGTTAATAGGGAAAACTGTGGGTGAGGGGATGTACATGGGGATTCCGTATTTTTGTATAATTTTTCTGTAAACCTACAACTTCTCTTATGAAAAAAATTTAAGAATTAAGAGAAAAACTATTGCTATGCATATTTTCCTGGTGGTGTACACTGACTCATCAGTAATACTGAGGAGACAAAACAAGGAGCCTCTCAGCTGTTTAGTGATATTCTGAAATAGAGGCAGTCTGGGAACCCAAGGACACATGCAAAGGAGAGGAGCTGCTGTGCGGCCAGCACAGGGTGTGGGGTTGGAGCTGGTGCTCCCCAAAAGTCTTAGGGCTTTTAACTCCCATTAGGTACATGACCTTGCGCTTTCTTGAGCCTTGATTTTTTTTTTAAATCTACCAAATGGGTATGATTAAAACTTGCTTTCCGTACATTATTTCATTTACATCAAAGTGCAGTAGATATAAAATATAAAACACTACAAAAACATGAAGCATAATAATATCTGAATGTCCATTCTATAATAGGAATGGATTTACCATTCCTCCTATAGTTCTATAAAAGCTCTAGTTCTATACAAATTCAGAACACTTACATCAACTTCAGTCTGCCGGGAGCAGCAGTAGCTGACAGCTGACACCTAAGTCAGCACTCTGGGTTGGGACACGGGGTTTCCCTCTGGCCTCGGCTGAGAGGCTGGCTGTCAGATGAGGGGGGCGGAGGTCACCCAGGGTTGACACAATGGGGTGAGGCCCCCTGAGGGAAGATGAGGAGGGGGCATCTGGCATCGTCACCCAGTGTCTTTATACAGTGACAGAGATCAATAATCCTTTGCTGACTGCTGCAGAAGGCAGGATGACAGAGGTTCAGCTGGGTCTGTGGAAAGAGGATGAGGCCACGTGGTCCTCATAATCATGCCCACACTGGGGAATTCTGATACTGTGCAGGGTGGGTGCTTGCTACTTAGGTATGTTAGGGCAGGAAAAAAAAAATGCTGAAAATAACTGCACCAGATGATCCATAAGGTTCATCACAACCCTAAAATCTGTGATTCCACAGTTCTCATTTTCACACCCATTCAAGCTGAGATGTTATCAAATATAAGAGCACCTGATGGACGTGTCTACAAAATTCAGCCTTCCTTTCTACTGGCTGGGAGCTGGTGCTGAAAACAAGTCACAGACTGGAGACAGAGGGCAAAATGCAAACCAAGAATAACAACAGAACGAATATGGTGGGAGAGATTGGGAAAAGGAGCAGGTCACCTTGGGATTTGAGGATAAAATGCAAGTTCAAGGTGGAGGGCTGTTGGGCACAGGGGAGATGAGGGGAGACCAGGCACAGGACAGGATGCAAAGGAAAGGAAAAGCTTACTCAGGCTATGTCCAGATATTAAACAGAGGGCTAGGAAAACTATACGCTTTGCATAATTCTAAAAAGGTGATGAGGAAATTTTGGCCACTTTAACATTATTTTCCTATCAGACTAGTATTCAATAAAGCAGGCACCATAAACTCAAATTTCTAATCTTTAGTGGCTATGTCTGTCCTTTAGTCGAATTCACCAGTCTTCAGTTGCTACCAGAACAGATGAAAGGTATTTAATCTGCTGCAGCACCCAGATTTTCCTGGTATTTCAGAACTTTCTTTTTACTTGCTGTATTACTATGTTTTTCAAATTATTAGGTGCAGTGGATTTTTTAAAAACCCTAAATGGCACTCTAATTGCCTTGAAAGCATTAATAGGAGAATTATCCTTATCTCCAGAGAAGAGATACAAAACATAAAAGGTTATAGAACAGAAGAATCTAGGTTAACCTAATCTTCTCCTGGTTTCAAATAAAGTTATTTTTCATGTGCTCAAATGCTTAAGGCAACCCAAAATTTCTAATTTTCTCCTAAAAATAGCTCCTTTTTTTCTTTTAAATTACTTACAAATAGTGATTTTTCTGTAGTTGTACTGTAGAAAAATGAGGGCTCTAGCCACCAGTTACTGGTTGCATAGCCAGGTTACATCATTGCTCTAAGCCACAAACCCTGCCAGATTCCTGTGAATACATCACCTACTCCACAGAGTTGTGAGAATTAAAGGACTAGTGCAATACCTAGCCCAGTGGATATCAATCCTGGCTGCACTTGAGAACAACCTGGGACCACAAAATAAAATTGCGTCCCATGCCAGGGGTTCCCATTCAACTGGTATGGGGGAGAATCCAGGCACTGGTATTTTTTTTTTTTTTGAAGCTTCCCAGCAGTTGAAAAAAACTGGCTAGATTGACTATTGCCCATAAAATTTTCGTCGTTTCCTCCATCTGTAATTTTCTGGTAATGTATGTCAGTTAAACAAATCACAATACACAGGAAATTTACACTGATAAAAGAAAATCCAAAAAGAGTAAAACTAGTTGGTCACTATAGAGCCATGCTCTCTTTCTCACCTTAGAGACTCGAAGGAGTGAGTAGGATAAAAGGGCAATGAGCCATAAAGATGGCTGCTTCAGGGACTCTTCTCCCCACTCCTTCACCATTAGGCTCTATTCTGAGGAACAGGAGAGGGGAAAGAGAATAGGATGGTTTTGTTAAATTCCTACAAAGAGAGAATTCCTTCTGGGATTTTATAATCAGTGTCGGTATGGCTCTTTGGTAAAAGATGATATTTTATGCCATGCAGGTGGAACTTCCAAATAAATGGAAAAACACTTAAAACCAAAACCTAGCTTAAGCTAAAAGCTTATCTGGAGCTGTGTTGCAGTAGCCATGCTTCTTGAAGATGATTGCATAATGATAAAGCTTTCGCGATGTGATTGTGTGATTGTGAAAACCTTGTGTCTGATGCTCCTTTTATCTATGGTATGGACAGATGAGTAAAAGTATGGATAAGAAATAAACAAATAATGGAGGGGAAAGGTTAAAATAAATTAAGTAGATTGAAATACTAATGATCAATAAGAGGGAAGGGTAAGGGGAATGGCATGTATGAGTTTTTTCTTCTTTCTTTCTTTTGCTGGAGAAATTCAAATGTTCAAAAAGATGATCATGGTGATAAATACACAACTATGTGATGATATTGCGAGCCATTGATTGTAACCATGTCAAGAATGTTTGTATGTCAAGAATGTTTGTATGTTTGTTTGTTGTTTATATTTTTTTAAAAAAAAGCTTACCTGGAAACACGCTCAATCTTCTGTTAACTTCTAAGCCAATGATCAGAGCTAAAGCTGTGATGCTAAAAATTTGTCTAGGTGCAAAGTTCAAACCATCGGTAACCTGAAAATTAAAGCCTCCTGAGATTGCTCCTTTAAAAGAAGAAATTAGACTTTGGTCAATCTGGTTGTTCTGCAAAAATCACCCACTTTCACCCTCACCTCTACCCGACCCTTCTACAAAGCAACCCCTATTAATTTGACAAATACTAATACAGTGACTCTGTTCACCAACTCAAACGTAGCCAAAGACTCAGCTAAAACAAATACAGCCAGAATTTGATAATAATAAAGTTCTCAAATACAAACATCCTTCCAGAACACACTAAAAGAAAGCAAAGACGCTATCACCAAAAACTTAACTACGGAATTTTTAAAACATTTATTACCTGCCTTTTATTATTTTGAAATCAATTCATACCGGTAAAAATAATATTTTCATGCAAACACACACTAACAATTTCTGAACTATTGATAAGACTTACTTGATAAGACCAGAAATCAAAACTTGAGGCAAGTAGATATTATTTAACCACCACTCCCTGCCTAAATAAATAATAACCTGCACTTGAAATTATTTCTCTATCTCAAACCAGCTGTTTTCTGCTAAGTGAATGACCCACTTCCACAGTTTTGCGAAGGGATTAGTGATATCAGTAAAGTTATAAATTAATTTATGCAAAACTGGAATTGACAGGCCACTTATTGATTCAGTTTCCAGGAGTGATTGAGCAACCTGACTCATAAAGCACGAGACAAAAGCACTATTTATAGAGCTTTAGACTTACATCCCTATCTCCTTTTGCAAACGTTTATCTAGCAGTAAACTACACCCAATGTTTTTGCATCAAGTAATAATGGGTAGAAATGTACTCCTGTGTCTGCAGGGACAGCATTTAGCAAGGAGCAAGGAAGACAGGCCAGACACTGCAATTATAATAACACAATTTGAAAGGTAAGTGGATGGTTTAACAGCCTCTCCTGACCCTGTTATCTAGTTGGACCCTCTGAGTTCATATTTATCACAAAAAAGGTTACAGACTTTTAAAAATTCCCCAATACACCAAAATGTCAGCATTAAAAGTGACAATTCTGTGCCTAATTCAAAACAGAAGTCCACAACCAAATGTTATTTTTGGCTTGCTTGTTTTTGTTGGTAATAGCAATTGCAAAGCGGTATTTAATGAAACATGGAATTAAGGCGACACTGCTCTCTGCCATTAGGTGCTTTGAACATTTCATGAATTTGGAAATAAAGTGGCAATGGGCTCACAGAGAATTGTATCAAAACAAACACTGGAATATTACATTGGGTGTGCCCTATTAGACTGTGTCCAAAGGAGGGAAAGGAGAAAGGAGGATTGTCTTGTGGATTTTCTACCGTATAATCCCAAATTTTTCCTGAAAGAACATTCAGTACAGAGACATTAAATAAATCACTTAGCCTCCCTTATCTTGGCTTTATCAACCTATATAGGTTGTTAGGTGGAATAATGAATTAGGTTAGCGACAGAGCACTTTGCAAATATAAAATGCTAAGAGAAACTAATTAAATCAAACTCTTTGCTTGGGGTTGATGATGGACAGATGTACCAAGGGTGAGCCAGCTGGTTTCAGCAACAGGCTCATCTGTAGCTGGTCTCCAGCCACTCAGAGGATTATTAGTTTGCCTGCATGTCCATTTAGAGAATGTAATGGATTGGCTCTCATGTTGAGCTTGCCTTTAAAGCCTGTTCCATTTTTTGTAGAATAAATTATTTTCTATATGCACTAAAAGCAGATATTAATCTGGTGGTTGGCAAGTATATCAATCCAGAGAATTGATTTTGCTTTTAATCTTTTACTGCATATACTAACTTCAATTCTTCAACCTCCTCTGCCCTTCAATGCATGGCAACGAGTGGAGAAAGCCCAGCTTTACAGTCATATCCACTTAATCTTGCTGAGCCTCGGTTTCTCCATCTTTAAAATGGAGTCATTACTATGTTCAGAGGTCCTCCAAAGATTAAATGTTATGGATCATTTGACTGTGTCCCCTGTTAGCAGAATAGAGAGCCAGTGATTCTATTCCATTGTAACTGTACAGTTTCAGAAATTTGAACTTCCCTTCTGTACGTCTCTAGAGCAACTGTTCTCTCCTTTTTGAAAATATGCTAAACCTTTCATAAAAATAAAAAATCTTCCAGGACTAGTAATTCTTGGACTTTTGGTATCTACCAACCCAGGAGACACATAATTGACAAAAACCTATCAATTCAGTGCCTCTTAAAATGAACTGCATTTTATTAATCAGCACGTCTACACACATTATTTTAAATAATAGGAACACATGTATGTAGAAAACATTATTAGGTCGAGAAACAATGCTTTAATATATAAATGGGTAGAATTAGGATCCTGATGCAATAAATCTAATGTGCATAGGTACCTGGGCTTGGAACCACTAGCTGAGAGCATTCACGTAGTAGATTCTTTCAGATTAGTAGGGAGCCTTCAAATTAACTGCAAAGATAACCAGGAAATTACTATGTTTAGATTTAGAAGAGGTTTTATCTTTATTTTTCTTACTATACTTCCAAAGAAGATAATGAAAAATGGCTCAGGAGATATGACGTTTTAGCTTTCCCATCATACCCTCCAGACTCATACCCCCTCCCATGTCCTCCTGCAGGCTGGGAAGGAGCTGCTTCCCCTCTCAGTCCACTGACAATGGCAGCCTTGAGATAAAGTCAGGCTACCTCTGCAACATAGCTGCATCACCCCATCTGCAGATGTACAGTGACTGTCTGGCTTATTGATTTATTTATTAATGAACAGAAGGAAGAAGAAAAGGCCTTTGAATGGCAGGGTTTCTTGGAGTTAGAGTGATGTTGATTCATTCATGCATGTATTCATTCCTTCAGTAAGTATCTGTTTTGTTCACTAATGTATCCCATGCACCTAGAACAGTTACTGATTCTTAAGAAGTGTTCAATATTATCTCATTCTTTCAACAAAATCTTAAGTACCTATGATGTGCCAGGCACGGTTTTAACTGCTAAGGATACAACAATGAACAAAACAGTCATAGCTCCTTCCCTCATGGCACTTATATCCCAATAGGAAAAACAGACAAACAAGTAGACAAATAAATATATAATATAATGTCAGGTATTCAGGGTGAGGGATGGAATAAAAGAGAAGTAAAGCTTCTTTGAGAAACTTATAACAGAGCCCAGACCTTAGGTGGCCATGCAAAGGAATGAGCCATGTGTGAGTTACAGGTACTCTCGAAAGTTTGCTCTCATTACACTTAATAACACGCCAATTCTCTCTGTAATTATGGTGCCTGGAAAGTTTTTAGATGGTCTGTCATTTTAGTTGGCAAAAATTAGATGTGACTAATATGACTAACATGTTAACCTCTGCCTAAAACACATTTTTTTAAAAAACATGTTCTATATATTTAAAGTATAGGACTTTATTATGGTGACTTAGTATATTAAATAGTATATTAGTGAGTTAAGCCACATGAAGCCTGGCCTGTTTCAAAGATTAGCATAAATAAGTTTAGTACAGAACAACGAATAAGCTATTCAAAGAATACACAGAAGGTCAAGACAAAAGTTAAGTATATGCCTGAGACTCAGAGTTAAGGCTCTGAAGCTATAAAAGTCAGCAGTATCCCAAACAGGAACTGCTCAAAAAGTTGAAAAAGTGATCAGACCTCAAGTAGAGATATGGATGAAGCTGATCTGGGCAGGACAAAGGTATATCAGAAGACTGGGTGCAAAAAAAATACCACACATTTTCGATTCATATTGTTTTCTCTCTGATGTACCTGTGTGGACAAACACTAGCCGGTCTTCCTTGATTTGAGGGTGGCCAGAAAAGGACCTGAGAGCTTAACACCCATCACTGGGGGGGAATGAACCAGTGGGTCAGGTCCTGCAGGGAGGAGTCCCTCTCTCCCACACAGGGGTCACCACTGGCCAGCTCCGTAATAGAATGTGCCCACACCTTGAAAAGAAGGGGATCTCATGAGGACCTATTCCAATAACATCATATTAATGAACTGAATAACTATGTCACCCTTTCCCCTTCCACAGAGATTTTTAAGAAAGCAATTCTCCAGAGTTTTTAAACATGAGCGTGCCGGTTTGAAACTATTATGTACCACCAGAAAAGCCATGTTTTAATCCCAATCCAATTTTGTGGGGGCAGCCATTTCTTTGAATCCTGATTTAATATTATAGGATGGAAACTTTTCATTAGATTTTCTCTGAGATGTGGCACACCCAACCACGGGTGTAAACTTTTGATTAGATGGAGATGTGACTCCACCCATTCACGATGGGTCTTGATTGGTTTCAGAGTCCTTCAAAAGGGGAAACATTTTGGAGACACCACAGATGCAGATGCTTGGAGAACAGTTGCTTCAGAGCTGACAGAGACACAGATGTCTGGAGATGCTTGGAGTGCCTACAAAGAGAGTAGATACCTAGACATGGACAGAGCCCAGCAGACATTACCTTGTGCCTTCCCATGAGACGCTAAGCAAGCCAGAAGCCAGAGTTGTGTCCTAGAAGAGAAAAGTGAAGGCCCACAGGTGCTTAAAGAAGACACCACTGGTATCTGAAACTGGAGGCAACAGTACTGGGAACAAGGACCAGCAGAACCAGCCACGTGCTTTCCCAGCTGACAGAGGTATTCCAGACGGCATCAGCCTTTCTTGAGTGAAGGTAACCCCTTGTTGGTGTATTAATTTGTACATTTTCATGGCCTTAGAACTGTAAACTTGTAACTTATTAAATTCCCTTTTTAAAAGCTGTTCCATTTCAGGTACATTGCATTCCAGCAGCTTAACAAACTAAAACAATGAGGTTTCTTCATTCAAAACAGATATGTAATTAAATGCCAGATGAGATGCAGGACATGTTGTAGTACTTATTATTTATTTTTTTTAATTTGCATATGGGCAGGAGGCACCAGGGATCGAACTCCAGACCTCCAGCACGGCAGGTCGGAGCTCT
This sequence comes from Myrmecophaga tridactyla, assembly GCA_004026745.1. Taxonomy (NCBI): domain Eukaryota; kingdom Metazoa; phylum Chordata; class Mammalia; order Pilosa; family Myrmecophagidae; genus Myrmecophaga; species Myrmecophaga tridactyla. The sequence goes on from PVIY010011743.1 coordinate 8,795, forward strand.
GCCTGCTGAGCCACGGCAGCCGCCCTGTAGTACTTATTTAATTTATGGGATTTATGAGGTACAGTTGAAAAATAGCATTCCTAATCATGTGTTCAAAAATAATTATTTTAAGTGAATGTGTATTCATGTCAAGTATAGCAACATTGAAAGCTGATGGTTACTAAGCACTGCATTGTGCCCAATATCTACTAAGTGATATACCTGACATCTCGATAACTTCAGAACCTACCTCATAGGATTGATGAATGGGTGTTCTAGTTTGCTAGCTGCTGGAATGCAATATACCAGAAATGGAATGGCTTTTAAAAAGGGGAATTTAATGAGTTGCTAGTTTACAGTTCTAAGGCCGAGAAAATGTCCCAATTAAAACAAGTCTATAGAAATGTCCAATCAAAGGCATCCAGGGAAAGATACCTTGGTTCAAGAAGGCTGATGTAGTTCAGGGTTTCTCTCTCAAGTGAGAAGGCACATGGCAAACACAGTCAGGGCTTCTCTCTCAGCTGGAAGGGCACATGGCGAATACAGCATCATGTGCTAGCTTTCTCTCCTGGCTTCCGGTTTCATGAAGCTCCCCGGGAGGCATTTTCCTTCATCTCCAAAGGTCGTTGGCTCATGGACTCTCTGCATCTCATGGCCACATCATTCTGCTCTCTCTGAATCTCTTTCTCCAAAATGTTTCCTCTTTTATAGGACTCCAGTAAACCAATCAAGATCCACCCAAATGGGTGGAGACATGTCATCCCCTAATCCAGTTTACAACCATTCTTGACTAAATCACATCAACCAGGGAGATGATCTCATTACAGTTTCAAATATACAGTATTGAATAAGGATTATTCTACCTTTATGAAATGGGATTTATATTAAAACATGGCTTTTCTTAGGGGGCATACTTCCTTTCAAACCAGCACAATGGGTTTCTACTCATGGCTTTAAAAAGTAAAGGATTATCAGCTTTTAAGTATCTGAGGGAAAAATACAGACTGTGCACTTTTTTATTCTCCTTTAGCCTACCTATCTTCTAAGAAAACACATATCTGAACACATATGCCTTGCTGTATTTACTTTTTGCTGATGGCTCACATCTACGGTGGTACCTGAATAACACTCTCTATTTTTTAATATGTCTAAAATTCATTTGCATTCTTTAAATATCTTACCTCAACATTACCTCGAATATTTATTGACAATCTGCTATGTTCCAAGCAATGTTCTGGGTGCTTAGGATAGACCAGTAAATGAAACAAAGATTCCTGTCCTCATGGACCCTGCATTTGGGCAGGAGGGGGAGAAGGGGTACAGAGAAGCAACAACAGGCACAATAAATAAATGCATTACATCATGTGTTAGAAGGTCCCAAGCACTATGAAAGAAGAAATAAATAAAGAAAGGTAACAGAGGGCAGGAGGGTGATAGTATTAAATAGGAGACTCATCTGAGGAAAGCCTGGAAGAGGGTGAAGGAGCAAACTTGTAAATATCTAGGAGAAGAGCAGCTAGTGCAAAGAAGGGGGGTGCCTGGCCTGTCTGCAAAGGAGGGGGGTGCCTGGCCTGTCTGAGGAGCAGCAAGGAGGGCAGGTGGCTGGAGCAGAAGGTACAAGAAGAAGAGTGAAAGCAGATGAGGCCAGAATGTAATGGAAGGTCAAGTCATCAGGATAGGATATTGAGCCAACTATGGCTTTTACTTGAGTAAATGGGAATCATGGTGTGAGACGGGATGGGTCTGACTCCAGCCCCATCCTTCTGGCTTCTGTGTCACAATACCCTGTGGGGGGCCAGTAGGTGCCAGAAGACCAGCTGGGGCTTAACGCAGTAATCTCAAAGAGGAGATAAGAGCAGCTCAGAGTTGCAGAGGGCCGAGAAGCGGTCAGATTCTGGGTATATTTTGAAGGAAAAGGCCACCGAGTTTCTGAGAAGTTCGATGCGGTGAGGTATGGAAGAGAGAGGCAGAAGGAAATGACCCCATGGTTTGGGCCTCAGCAAATAGAAAGATGAAGTTAGCATCAGGTGAAATGGGAGACCTGAAGGTAGAGCGGATTTGGGGAATCAGCTCAGGAGTTCTTTTTTGAACATGCTGTGTTTAAAGTGTTTATTAAGACATCAAACCACATCTGATAGAATTTGCCTGTTTGAATTTCTATAGTCAGGCATTCATATGATTTTCACTAACACTAAAACACGTGGTTTTATCACTATCACATCACTATCTGTACTTCTAAGCAATTTCACCCACAAACACAGTGTGTACATGTTCTCAAGCTTATGTGCATTCTACACTCTGTGACTAGAATCGTATCATCCCCTATACTTGCTACCAACTCATTTACAAATTCAGTCCTAAGAAATTCAATAGATCATCTCTCTGATCTAAAAGAACTGTTTTCCTCAGAATGGATAGTTTTTGAAATTACGCAATTGATGCCCTTTCATCATCTAATGATGATTTAAACAGAATTTGAGAGATTGGAAAGTATATGGCATTCCTACATTTCTAAAACTAGAAGACAAATATCAATTCTGTTTCCTTTCAATGCATCAACTTTTGATAGTACAGAAAAAAAACTACTTTATGAATTATCCTTTAACTTTTCAGAAGTTAACCACTGAGATCATAAAGTAATTGTACATAAAGAAATACACACACACTCCACATATGCACACACACGCACGTACACACAAATGCCCACTAGAATTTACACATCCAGGTGAATGTTTAACTTCTCAAGGTGACTACTTTAAAGGACAGTAATTGTGCCGATAGCAGTATCATTGCTCAAAATTTTTTTCTTTTAGAATCGTTTTCAAGTTTTGAAGAACATTGGCCTTTGATTTTGTTTTTGTTCCAGAATGACATACTGCAGTAAAGAGCAAAGTCTCTCCAGTAAGGCTGTCTGGGTTCAAATCACTGCTTTGCCACCTACACCTGTGTAACCTTGGCCACAGTCTCTAACTTCTTCGTGCTTTAACTTCCTCAGCAGTACACTAGGAATTATAGAGCTAGTATGTACACCGAGTGATTTAATGCAGGTAAGGTGCTCTGAACAGCTTCACCCGGCACATGGTAAGCAATGCATGTCAGCTTTATGTTATCGATCTCCATTATCAGATTTGGCTCTGAGGATGGACTGAGTTTTTTGAAGGTTTTTTTTTGGGCATGGGCAGGCTTGGGGAATCGAAACCAGGTTCCAGCACAGCAGGCAAGAAACTCTGCCACTGAGCCACCATTGCACCACCCTGGACTGAGTTTTTAATATTACTCACAGTGATGGTTTGTGACTACTGAGTTATTCTATAACATAAAGCTGCAGATTTGTCTAATCCCATGGCATTCCTCCATAATTTGGGGTGAGGGGTTTTATCTAGTTAATGCTTATGTGATAGATGGCTGCTCCTACCTTTTGCCATTTGAAATATGCCCAGTGAGGGTGTGTCAGCCCTCATCTCTAAGAACATCGATTTTTAATAGCAATCAAAAATGCTAATGGATCAAATATTCAAATGATAAGGCTCTGGCCTTCGGTTAACTCACAAGTCATACTGTTCAACAAAATTCTAAACCCAATCATTCTAGCTTTTCATTCTTTACATTTTAAAATCCACCCGTGTGTCTTATTCTCATCTCTTCAGGAACTCAAATTGATTTGGAAATGCACTGCCATTTCTCTTCCCGTGACTCGCACACACTCATTGTTTCCCACATCATGTGTACAAAAGCTGGACGAAGCATATTTTCCACTGTAGATACTCTACCGGGAAACATTGTTTTTCATCCCTCTTGCCCCTGGAATATACCATCTTCCAAAACAAATGTTAAACCTGCCACTCAAAACAAGACCTAGTAACCTGAGGTCTTCATTTCAGCTCAAATAAAATTTAGTTCAATTAACCACCTCATTGCTTTGGGTGAGACCTGTTTTAGTGCCCAGTCCTTAGTAATAGAAACTTCAGACAAAGATCCCAAACTTGAACTCAGATTTAAAAGTGTTCCAAGCCTTATTTAAAAGTGTTCCAAGAAATAATGGAGAAAAAGAAAGGAAGGAAAAACACTTGGGCCTAGAATAATATTTTTAAACTTACCTTTAGCTTAAAGAGGACGTCAGTGGGATTTAGAAGCCTAATTGTAATCCAATTTAATTCTAGTTATGATCCTAATATTTAAGAACCCAGAACTGTGTTGGAGTTTCATAAGCACACAGGGATTTTTGCATTGCTTCTGAGAGACGAGAAATGTTCATGAATTCATTGTTTCACTGTTTGACCTCCAGAGCCTTCGTTTTCATCTCAGATTTTGCTGCTATTACTAGCATTCAAAGCCCATTTTAGTGATGACAGTTATTCTCAAAAAACAAGCAAATGGTTCTATTTTTGGTATAACAACAAAACAGAAAGTACAGCAATAATGAAAGATAAACTTTTAAAATAGGAAAATGTAGCCCCCTTGTGGCCACAGATACATTTTATCAGCTAGACACAAAAATCACCGGTCACGCTTGAATACAAAAATACTCACTAGAATATGTCTCAGAGTAAAATGCAAAGGATTATCCCAGACCATCGGCCATCTAACTCTTAATTCCTAACTCCAGGTGTCAGGGTGGAAATGGTCTCCCATGTCACTGTTCCACTGAATGGCCTTGGAGATCAGCAAGCCACAGCTCCTGCGGCTTAAGGACATGCTGATTTGGTGCTTCAGGAGAGAAGAAGTATACTTGAAATGCTAAGACAGAGCAGCTAACGTTCATATTTATGGCTATGAACTAGCATAAAGGGTCTGAGATCCAATGACTGGTTCTATCCCCCACCCAAGCGTATTGGAGATAAGGCTTAGCAACCTCCTACAGAGAAGGTGGCAGGTCCTTTGAGGAGGTGACATCAACAATGACACAAACAAATCACTCTGTAACCAAAGGCAGGAACCCAGACTCCTAGGGTTGAAGAGAGGAGGCCAGTGGGCAGGCCAAGGGTTAACATGGCAGACAGGGCTATGATAACAGGCAGCCAGAGGAGATTTCAAAGCTGAGGGCAGGGTAGGCCATGGTGGCTCAGTGGCAGAGTTCTTGCCTGTCATGCTGGAGACCAGGGTTTGATATCCAGTACCTGCCCATTGTAATAAAAAAAAAATGCTTTGGGCAAATTCTGGGTCCCCTCCCTAAACACTGAGGACTCTTACATGTAGTCAAGTATTGAGAAAGGAATATTAGGTCAGGGGTGGGGGTGGCTATGGGCTGTACCAATTCTTTATAACCCCCCAGTACCACCTTCTATATGCCCTGAGGAATAGAAGTGTTAATAAATGAACTCCTGGGTCTTGACTCGGCCGGTAAAGAAAGCAGGTGTTTTCAGAGACAGGAGAAGTAATTTCAGAAGTAATTCATCCAGATAATTTTTTTTAAATTTTTTTTTTTTACATGGGCAGGCACTGGGAATCGAACCCGGGTCCTCTGGCATGGCAGGCGAACATTCTTGCCTGCTGAGCCACCGTGGCCCGCCCAAATTTGGGGGTCTCTCTTTTTTTAACATGGGCAGGCACCAGGAATGGAACCAAGGTCCTCTGGTGTTGCAGGCAAGCATTCCTGCCTGCTGAGCCACCATGGCCCGCCCCAGATAATTTTTTGTTAACACTCAAAATAAGGAATACATTTTACCTGGCAATCCATTATATGGATGTGTATTTGTGTGTATTTAAAACCATACTGCAGGGCAAAAGTTTCATGAAACAGTATTTTCCCTATGTGCAGTGCATTCTGTTTCGGCCTATAATATTTTATTTTATTCTGTTTTCAAAATATTGGCCATGATCCATTCAACTAATTTCACAAACTACCAACAGGATGACACCTGTAGTATTTAAACACAGTTCTGGATGATTATCGAAGTTACGGCAGAGCGTGTACAGTCTGCTCAGGCTGCCTGGGCTCACATTGTTACTAACTGTATGACCTTGGTCAAGTCACTTAACCTTTCAGTGTACTCAGCTACTACTGGAATCCTCATTCTATTTCAAGAGTTGTTGAATTAAATGAGAAATCACCTGTGATATTTTAGAACCCAGCTTGACTCAAAGCAGAGGCTCAATAAATTCAGCAACTCTGGAAGGGCTGATGGAAAAAATGGTCTGTTGCGGGGGGCGGGGGGTATTTCTATGAACAGAAATCAACTCTCGCCATGGACTCTAACATCTTATTATTCTCCTCCTTCTGATCCAACTATTCTGAGTTTGACATGTCTTCAAACATGCCCGGCCCACTACAGCATCATGACGTTCTCTAGATTATCCCTTTCCAGAATTGCTCTTCCCGCTGTTATAATGAATATGGCTCTTCATACACCTGTTTGCTCCCCCTGTCTTTTATTCAGTCTGTGCAGAAAACAGTTAACCTACTAGGCAAACTTTCCTTACAAAGGTGTGCCTGCAAGGTTGACGCTTGGCTGGCATCTGGGAACTGGACTGGCAAAGTTTTCTACACTGATATAAAACTTTTCTTAAATAATAAGAATGGCCCACCGTTCCTAAACTATTTGTACAACTATTGTGGTTTATGCTGAATCCCTGCTTTCCCTCTAAGACTCTGGAATTTTGGCACACACTAGGCAGACGGCTTCTATGAGACCAACCCCCAATAAAAGCCTTGGGGGGCAAGTCTCTAATGTGGTAGACAACACTTCACATGTGTCATCACAACTTGCTTGGGGAGTAACTGGGACAGGACTCTTAGAAGCTTGGCCTGGTTTCCTCTGGACGTCACCCCTATGTCCTTCTCCTTTGCTGGTTTTACTTTGTATCCTTTTACGATACTAAACCTTAACCATGAGCAGGACTACACGCAGAGACCTGTGAGCCTTCCTTATGAAGCACTGGACTGGCAGTGGTCTTCAGAATCCCAGACACACAGGCCTCCTCTCAAACGTCCTTTCCATGGAGAGGCCTTGTCTGACCACCCTCCGTGCAAAATCACTAATTCTCTAACCCCAGTCCCTCTGTCCTTAAGAGCTATGCAGAAAAATACCACAGATCATTACTTTATCACATAATTTTATTGTCTTTCCCACTAAAAATGTAAGCTCCATGAGACCATTTAGGCATTCAAAATTTTGAGCCCTTGCTTTCTGCCAGCTCCGTGTTAGACACTGAGAATGCAGCAGAGAAAAGACAGATAAAGTCCTTTTTTTTCTGACCTTGCCAAATAATGCATTTTTATTGATATATATTATATATTCGCTTACCATGTAATCGTCCAAGGTGTACAGTCACTGGCTCACAATATCATCATAAAGTTGTGCATTTATTATCACAATTGACTTTCTGTTCTTTTTTGTGAAAAGTAACATATATGCAAAAAGCAATAAATTTCAAAGCACATTGCAACAATTAGTTGTAGAACAGATTTCAGAGTTTGGTATGGGTTACAATTCCGCAATTATGGGTTTTTACTTCCAGTTACTCTAAGATATTGGAGACTAAGATATATCAATATAATGATCCAGCAGTCATACTCATTTGTTAAACCCTGCCTTCTCTGTATAACTCCACCATCACCTTTGATCTTTCTCCCACTCTTTAGGGGTTATTTGGGCTATACCCATTCTAACTTTTTCATGCTGGAAGGGGCTGTCAATAATATGGGATAAGGGGATGGAACTAGTTGATGTCCTGGAGAGGCTGGTCCCTCTGCATTTCAGGATAAAGTCCCTTTTAAATGGATATTGGATTTAAGACAGGCAATGATTAGTATTATTTGGATAAGACAGGCAATGATTATTATTATTTTTTAATATGAGAGTAACAGGAGCTATAAAGAAAAATAAAGCAGGGTTAAGTGACAGAGAAATAGTGATATTTCTGCTGTGATGGTCAGAGAAGGCCTGTGTGTGAAAAATACTGTACCTGGAAATTTGGGGAACCCTAGTCCAGCCAGGCTTTCCAGAGGAGGTGACACACCCATGCTGAAAGAGACCTGTGGTTAAATTCTGCACCATATGGCTGGAAATCAGTGAAAGCCTGAAAGCCTCTATTCATAGCAGGCATAATTTAAACAAGGAAAATAATTTCATTTGGTAAATGAGCCAAAACACCCTGAGATGGAAATTTTTTCATTGACTAGCACACCATGACATTGCCTACAACTCAAAGGCAAATTCTTGGGATTCTTACCTTTCAAAAATCAAGCAAGTTTTACTATAACGTCTATATATTTATTTGATTATTTAGCATGCCCCTCTGTAGTACCTAGTCACTGCCAAATTTTAGACACACTGACTTTAAAACCAGAGCTATTCATGTTTCCCAGTCAAAGAGAAGAGAAATGGTTCACTCTTAAATGTTAAACCTCCACCTGGTCTAGCCTGGAACAAATCTATCTGATATAAAATGGTGGCTCTACAGTTTTTCCATCTGTCTATGCCCAGCCTCAGCCAGAATATATCAAGCAAGTTCTACAGTCATAAAATCACAGGCTGTTAGCACTGGGAGGGCCCTGAGAAAACGCCAAATAAAGGAGTCCCCAACACCCAACCACCCCAGCAGCCCTTTGGAGTTTTGCAGCCCAGAGAGATTTTGCTCAAATTCACAAGGGCAGTTTACAAACCTTAAACTCTGTTCTTCTCATTTCAATCTAGAACTTCTAAGGCAGAGAACGCGCTCCTTACCGGATGGATAAACTAATAAACACAGAAATTGCCAGCCTCAAATGATCACATCCATCAAAACTAGGAAGTGTCGTTTGCTGTGCCTGGTGTGGATCCAGGCTGGCAGGGAATGAGGTAAAAACAAAGAAAATGGTTCACTGTCCACCTCCCCACCTTCTTTGTTGTTCTTCCCTTTTTCTCGAGAAATAAAACTCTCTTACTCCAAGGTCAGGGGAAGCATCTGGGCAGAACACCTGAGCAGCCTCCAAGCTCCTGGCAGACACCCTATTTACCTAATTTTAAAGGAGGATGGAGACAAAGTCTAGGCTCACTTTTTTCTTCTCACATTGTAATGTTTCTAAACATCGTAAAATGATGTGTATATTTAAAATATTACAGCTGTTATTAAGTTGATAGTGCTTCTTATCATTAACTCCACTTGCAACCCTAAGTTGAGCCTAAAAAGAGGCTTCAATTCCTTTCCACAAGGAGGTCTAATAAAGAACTTTACTATTTTATTCTTTGGTCTTGCTCTTCCTTGGCTATGTCCATGCCTCCTCCCATGCCTTCTAGATCCTGACCTCTCTATTCCCTCTCCCGGATCTTTCCCACCCTGCAGTTCTGTTCCTTATAGCAAAATGCCCAAATTCCCTGCCAAGGTCCGTGGGCAAACGCACTGGTGTTGGCACTGCTGCTCTAGACCCATCCCTCAAATGGGTGCACCAGGAGCAGCGGGAGGCAGACCAACTTTGGGTTGTGTTTTTCTTACTGATAAATACATACTTTGATAACTTGGATGCACTGAAAGAGCTTGAGTGATCAGAGTCACCGGGGAAAGTGGCAAAGCTTAGTGGCCAGAGAGGCAGACTTGGACAAGCTCAGACTCCGGTCCATCTTTTCACATATTATAAATGAGAATATTAATCTCAGTACTTCCTTTGTAGGGCTATGAGAATGACACCAGTTACATAGAAGTCCCAGAATTAGGTAAATACACAACAAATGTAAACTTCCATAACTGTGTTTAATAATCAACACCTACGATTCCTCACTCTAGCCAACAGCCCACTAGGTCGTTTTCTGAGTGACTTCAGTAGGTGTTGATACAACAGGAGTCTGCATGGTGCAGAGGGGAAAAGCAGCTGAAAACAGAAGGGGAGGCCTACAGATCTGACCAGCTAGGACATGCCATCCCTAGGCTACCTATACATTAAATGTGAAGAAAATTAAAAAGATAGAGTGACAAATTCCAGAGGTATTACCAATATTCATTTTTCACTTAAAATGTAGAGGTTGGATAATGAACCAAGCTATATGGTAACTAAAAGCAGTAAACAAGCCTATTGCTAGATACAATTGTTTTGAGGAAATTAAATTTTTTTTTTAATCCTAGCAATCTTTTTTTTTTTTTTTTTTTTGCATGGGCAGACACTGGGAATCGAACCCGGGTCTCCGGCATGGCAGGTGAGAACACTGCTTGCTGAGCCACCGTGGCCCACCATAGCAATTTTTAACTATGTAAAACTTTCTAGTTAGATAAGCAATCCCAGGTGGGCTCCCAGGTATATCTTCAAAATCATTTAATTGGCATTGGGGTGTTTTATAATGGAAATAATGGGGGAATATTTAAGCTACTTTTCAATATTTAAAAAGAAAGTATGAAAATTGCCCTTTATTCACAAAAAGACAAAATCCAACAATAATGCCAATTCTAGCCCAAAGCAAAGAAACACGATAGCAACCCAGAGTTGACCTTGGTTATTTTATGCTGATTAGATTTCAGGCTGGCAGTTGTGTTGAGCTCCTTGATTTGCAGTGACCCAGTTGTTTTAACCATTGATAGCCCAGTATAGGGCATAACAGAGTATGGACTCAAAAATATCCGTGAGTTAAATGAGTGAATGAATAAAAAAATGATTCCACTCATGATTAGGGCACAGCTGTGTTAAATATCTGAGTGTTAGACTTTGAGAAAGACACTGACAATATGAAGCTCAACTAGAATTGGGCAGCCAGAATAGTGCAAGGACTAGAACCCTGCAGCAAATGAAGAAGAGTCAAAGGAACTAGGGATGTTTAAAGAAGATTAAATCCAAGGGAATTTGATAACTACTTCTTTCACACATTTAAAGAGCTTTTTACATAAAGAGGACAATTTGTTCTATGGGATACCAAATACAGGACCTAGGAGAAGTTTTTAAGTTGCAGATTTCAGCTCAGCATAAAGAACTTTCTAACAATTGGAGATGGAAGGACCCATCTCAGGAAGCAATGTGCTCTCCATCGCTGAAGACATCTAAGCAACGGCTGGACAATCTTTCTAAGGGATTCCTGTAGGAGGGTTTCAAGTATCTGAGGGGAGTTTAGATACCTCTAGATCTCACCACCCTGAGGATCTGTGTCTAATGATAAATAGCCAAATTTTTTTCTCTTACCCAACATACCCAAATATATTAACTGAGAGTTATTAGCTGTTTTCTGGTAAATTTCATTAGGTTTACTCTTGAAAAATGAGAATTTTCAAAACAAGCATGTTTGGGGGGCTCTAGTAGAACAAATTTAGTCAAGTCCCACAAAATATTTGCTACAAATTTTGAGGTAAGCCTTCCAGAAGTGTTTTGGAATCATGTTCGTGGACTGTGAAATTCCATACCTCTAAAGGAATTCACTCAGGGATAATACTCACCAAGATGTCAATTCCACTCATAGTTTGGAAACCATCAGTCACATCCAATAAAAAAACAGCCCTGCTGTTGACTGGGAGCTGTCGGCGCGTAATGGATATTGCCATTATCAACATCCTGTTGTGTAAAAATCCAAGGGGATTTTTCGTCTGCACTCAAGCTGCCTTCTGCTGGTATCGATTCCTGGAAGTAGCCCTGCATTAGTGGAATTCTGACTATGAAAACTGCCTCTGAAGGAATATTCTCTTCATGCACAGGCTTGGGTTCCTATGCACAACACACAGCCACAAAAAGAAAAACTCATTTTATATGAGTCAAAATCTTTGATGAACCCAATTGTTTCTTATTAATGTGCCAAAATCAACTAAGTTACGATCAGGGTTGATACACGATGTAAGCCAGGTTCTCTTCTGGTTGGTTTGTCCCCATTCCAATATTTTGAATCTAGCCTTGGTCACAAAGCAAAGTCACATCAACACTTGGGTAGTTGCTAACTACTCAAGGCATAAATCACAGCAGCAAGAAACCTGCAACCAGTAAGCTGAGGTGAAATAAATAAATTGGTATAAGAGAGAAAGAAATAAAAAATAGTAGAAGTTGAGTCACTAAAATTGCAAGTTCTTAGAGGGAGGTTTATTTTTTTGCCCAGCTATTACAAACTCAGCATTTTTAATACTTATTCAATTTACTGATTCAGCAAAATACATTTCAAATCTCTAATAACCGGTTTATAGTCATTGAACTACACATGCCCCCTTGTGGTGAAACTTGAACATAAACTCTTTAAACTGGAAATGAACTGAGAAAAGCTAGTGAGCCTACTGTCAAAATTCATTATACTAAACTTCTTCTGATTTGAATTCATTGCTACTTGATGTTAATGGCTGTATTTAACAAACAAGTAAGTTTGTTTGCAGCTCTGGGGGTAGATTTCACATAGAGTTCAGAATTGTGACCAATTTTCAGAAATCACAGTGTATGGCCCCTGTTCTAGTTTGCCAGCTGCCGGAATGCAACACACCAGAGATGGATTGGCTTGTAATAAAAGGGGATTTATTTCATTAAAAACGTGTAGCTCTTCAGAGGAAAGGCAGCTAATTTTCAACTGAGGTTACACGGGAAGCACAGGGCAATCTCTGCTGGCCTTCTTTCCAGACCTCTGGGTTCCAACAACTTTCCCCAGGGTGATTCCTTTCTGCATCTCCAAAGACCTGGGCTGAGCTGCAAGTGCTGAGATGAAGTATGCTGAGCTGCTTGGGCTGTGCTACATTGAGCTGTCTCATTTAAGCTTCCAGCCAATTAAAGCAAACGTCATTCACTGCAGCAGGCACGCCTCCTAGCCGACTGCAGATTTAATCAACAACAGATGAGCTTCACATGCCATTGACTCATGTCCACAGCAATAGAACTATGTACCTTCACCTGCCCAAGTTAACAACCTAACTACCACAACCGCATACAGGATTACCCTAAAAAGAACAAGCCCTCCTAACTCTGATCAATCAGGCTATGCCTACTGGAAGTTTCCACGTGGGAGTCCCAAGAAAACAGGTGGCTTCTGATGTGAGATTTCACCCCTGGCATTCCACTGGTCTAGGCCAATTGTATCTATTAAATTCAGGAGGCTAAACAAGGCTGTGTTCAGAGATAAAGAAATAAACCATGTAATATAGTAACCTTTGCTGTTTTAGGAATCTTGTTTTAGGTCTGTTCAATTATTTTAAGTGTTTATACCCCGTTTCATCACATTGTGAATGCACCTCAGAGCAAATAAAATATGGCAGTGTTGCTATGAATAAAGAATAAAAGTAATGATTTTTTAATTTACCACATATACCTCCCTTCTGCATTCTCAGTTCATACAACACTAAAGACACACAAGTGTGCACACGTGTGACTATAGCTTTAAAATAAGACTTAGCATTGCTTATCTTCCATTTCCAACTGTAGGAAAATTAGTAGTATAAAAGTTATGAAACCTTCTAATCTTTCTTCTTCATGGCATCTGCATTTAAAAAAGAAAAGTCACTTGGGGATATAATCAGCATATAAATAGTATTCAAGAGAAATCAGCATATAAATAGTATTCAGAGTAAACAGAAAAAATTCTTAGTCCCTGCGGGTCTGGGAGAGTGAGAATGCTTGGTGCTTAGGACAAGTACCTACCTGAATCCTTCCTCTACTCAGATTTACTGGTTTTCCTTCTTCAGCTACCAGGGTCTTTCTGTGAAGAACCAGGTGGAGTATTGGTGGTTTTCCAAGTACACTTGCACAGATTCTCACTTCTGAATATGTAGCCTTAACTTCCACTGTCAGGTTGAATACATCAAAGTTGCCAGTGCCAGCATGCCTACGAATCACACATGTCATGCTGGGAAAAGGGGCGGGACACTGAATTGTTGACCAGGACTCTGCCATGCTTTGGAGGCTGCACAAATGTGGAACTCAATCTCATAGTCCCTTCTGACATCTTGGCTTATAGTGACGCCAAGGTCAGCTGCTGTGAGGTGGCTATCTTCTCTCTGTATGAGTAGCCCCATGATGTTGGCTATCCAGATGTAAGGGTCGGACACACTGACCTCAAGAAGGGAGGATGAGTAATGGACGCCATATGTCAAAATGAGCACAAAGCAGTCAGAGGCTGCACCCCAATTCCTGAAGAGCACGGGCCCTTCCCGCAGACCCTCTTGCCTGTACTGTTTCTGTGGTAGTGGCTAGTTCGCACCAAATCCCCGCTGGGGATGCCCTGCTGGTGTATATCTACCACCTATTCTCAAAATCTGAGTCAGGAGCATAAGAACAAGGGTCTGCCAGAGTCAGGAAACACCTTATCTACTACATGCACTGGTTACTCATCATTCTTTAAGACAACAGAAATGCTGACTTTGATTTCTGTAGACAGATGCTCCATGTCAAGATTCCTGACAGCTCCCTCTCATTCTGTCCTCTGGTGGAGGCCACAAGGAAGTCACCATGCGTGGTCTCAGGGTCATCGTGAACGTAATCAACCACTCATCCACTATGTCTTGCTCAGTGACTCTAGTGGCATTGTCATTACTTTCCAGAGAATCTGGTAAGTTGAAATTAGTTTCAGCTTCCCATGTTGCAGACTCTTGATGATTTTATATTGGAAGTTCTGATTGTCCAAGTTTTAAGCAAATAAGCTCCGATCAGGTAATTAGTTTTCCTTCTCCATGTTTTATAAATAATCCTGTTAGTTAAAATAATGCTTGCTTTATCTGCTTTAAAGTTTACTGTGAATGGCTAAGTCTTTGATTCCATGTGTTGTACAATGATTAAAAACCTAAAAGTATGCTGTGTATCTTCCCCCAGCCACTACTGTGGTTCAAAGTTTATCCCAGAGACTGTACTGTTTTTTTGGCTGAAGATTGAGTTTGTTCTTAGAGCTTTATTGCCAAGTAGCAATTTTCCATTCTTAGGTGGGGTCAGTAATTTAAAATGTAGTTCCCTCTCAGCTATTTCCACGCCCTCTGTCACAGCCTGCAAATGATCAGAATTCAGTATGCACTTGTTTATTTTACTGATCTTGAGAGGAACATTTTTCAGAAATGCAAATTCAACCAGTGTACTGTAACAGGAAACATTAGCTGTCTGCCAATTTTTCCTTCCACGCTAACTTTAAATTTAAAATGATCAGTAATATTTCCCAACTGCGATTCTTTGAATGTACTACAGTACCAAGCCTGACTCCAAGCAATGGAGCACCGAGCAAAGGGGCTAACTTGTTTCCATTCCCCACTGGACTCCTGCCGCTGAATCTGGCCAAACTGAGGCAGATGAGTAAAGTGTAATGGGTCTCCCTCTCCTGCCATTTACCATGAACCTCCACCAACCGGTTATTCTGTGTAATCAGAACCATGCTACCCTGTGGGTCAGCCACACCAGTTCTATTGGCCACTTCCAAGTTCCAAGGAGCAGCCATGACCCTTACCACCATTGTATTGTCTCTGTGCTCATGGGAAATACTGACATCTCTTAAATACCCATGTGTAGAACCATTAATGGTTCTTCCAGGATCACTGATATTTTCTAAAAACCCAGCATCTGAATTGAAGTTTCTAAGAACTGTAAAACTAAGATCCAAAGAATCTGCATCAGAGTCTCACACATGTATTGTATTTGGGGTTAGTCATTTCTTAGAATTCTCAAACAGGAGAAGCAAGTTTCCTACAGGGAGCTTATGGTACAGGGAATCATTTACCAGAATATCAGTAACGTTAAACACATGTGGAACATACCTTTGAAGCTATAATGGCATTTCCTTCTTGCCGGTGGAAGAGACTAAAAATATGAAATAATCCCTAGGTCCTTTTGAACAATCATGGACAAACCAAACTTTTCCTTGCCCCAAATCTACATAGTAAAAAGCCTTCTCCATTTCCTGCTCAGATGAAACATCTAATCACAGGAGCCCATGAACAGGCATTTCCTTTATTTCAAATAGTATTTGAGATTGATGAAAACCCAGATCCTTAAATTCCACATTCACTTTCATATGTCTTTGTTCTAGCAAGGCTTGTACACCTTCTTGGACCTCCAAGTTATTCAAAACCAAGAAATAGCAGCTCTCATCTGGAAGCAAAGGCTTGCTGGCCTCAGGGATGGCAATAGAAAGGTAAACTTTTGATTGCGGCAGGTTTCCCATTGTTGTTATGAAAGGATTTACGTTATCAATATTTTTAGTTTTGCACCCAACAGATACATCTTTGGAAACAAGAGCAGCTCTTAATCCTCTCTTTCCTGAGTTGGCCTCCAAGCCTCTTTGAAGGAAATTCCTCAAGCATATTTCCTAGGCACAGAGGCAAGTTCTAACTTCTTTACTTCTTCCCACATTTAATCATCAAGCCCTCCCACAAAGAGGGGGATTCATATACAACAGGTTGCTTTGCAAAGGCACCAATGTCCTCATCCCTCCTTGAGCTACCATCAGGTCCTGATGACTTCCAGTGAACTTGAGTTGATTACTGTGCCACTGGTCATTGCTAACTAAGCTAAAAGAAGAAGCCTGAGTTTTACTTTTACTCCTTTCCACATGAGTCTTCAGTAGGTCTTCATCTATTTCCAAAGCAAAAAAAAAAAAATGTCCTTCTCTTCTTGACAGAAATAACAGCAAGGCTTGTCGATCTCCAGTTTGCAAAGCAAATTCCAGCAGCCTTTCTCCTTGTGCCCTCTATCCTGGGAAACACATGCAGGATCCGGAGCTAAAGACATTGATAGCTTCATGTTCCCTGGCAAAAAATTTATCTTTGTATCCTAGTGACACCTCATAAACCTTCTTAAAACCAGAAAAAGATCTAAGGGACATAAGGGTTATGTTATGTTTACATTATGTTAATTCCCTCTGGTTAAACACCACATCCTCCATGCATCCTTGGAAATCTGGGCACTCTCCCATCTAGGTAAGGGACGTTGAATCCACCATTGCCTTCCATGTAGATTCAATAGTGAAAGTTCAAATTATGCTTCCCACCAGCCATGTAGTCAGTTGTCTCACAATGCATGTCAACAATCAGAAAGACATTCTCCTTAACAAAGTACAGTTCCACCAAACGCCAAGCCAACCCATCCGTATGAAGTCTTTGCTCGGAAAGGAGCACTTGTTCACTTGTGCCCAAAGTCTCTCGCCTGAAAAAAATGAATCATAATTAAACTCATTTCATTTCTTATTTGTGTTTTATTGAGAAAACGGGCCCCTCATGAAGCAGAGAGAAATCGACATAAAAATTCTTCCCACATTTATAGACTATCTGTTGAGGCTAGTAAGTCTTAGGTTCAGAATATTTAAGTCATGCTGGTAAAATTGGAGAAGATTCCAATCTTTATAAGTAGCTTATTTTATTGTCGTGGAATAAGAGTAATCCGAATTTATAGGTACTTTATTCTCTTTCTCTCTTACTACTTTTCTTTCCAGTCACTGAATGCTTATATATTTTTAAGGATTTTAAAAGACTATACCCGTAAGTTTCCTGATAGGAGTTCTATTATAAAGTAGTCATTTTTTTCCAGCTATGAGAAAAAGTAATCCCTGTGGTTTGCTGGTTTTGAAATTTTAATTAAAGTGATAACTCAGAAGAAACGTCTATGATGTTGACGTCCATGTACCTTTCACCATAAAAAGATGCTAAGGAAAAATAAAAAGCATAAGTTAGTAAATGTATTATGACTATTCCACTTTATATTTTCATCCTCCTTCAGGATCTGAGCCCCACTGAGGAGAACTACCTTGCCTAAGACTACATCTGCCTTCCTGAGTGACTCACATCTAATGGCTGATGATAAAGGCTCTATGTGCTCTTGCCCCACCTCTGGACACCTCTGAAGGGTCATCTCACCTTCAGAAATCTCAAGAGGGTCTCCGAGGCTCCCACTGAGACCAAATCAAAACTTGACTTCTTCCTACCAATTTTTACTGTTTGTATAACCAATGGTGATAGTTATGTTCTTCTAATCCATATTTTCATATATATGGGTTTCATATATATAGTACATTTAAGTAAAAAAATTTTGACTTCTTCATCTACCCAAACTTGCTTTCTTCCTCTTCCACAGGGGTTGATGTGGAAGAACACTCTCTAATAAACCTCCCACATGCTAAGTTACAGCTCAGGGTCTGCTTCCTAGGAAACTCAACTTATGGCAGCTCTTACTGGATACAGTTTGAGAAATCAGATGCTGGAGTGGGACTTTGAAGCTGGATAACTCACTAACCAAATGGCAATTAGAACTTTATCACTGGTGGTAGGTGAACAACTGTGTGCCCCTGGCATGGGGAAGAAGAACAACTGCTAAAATTTCACTGATGGTGAATCGGAATGGTAAAACAGTAGAAGGGAATGCATTAGCTGGTTATAACATAGCAGGCATGAAAAATATGGGAGAAACAGTAACTATGATAACAGTGGAATTGGGTATCTATTGCTAAGCTTGAATGAAGCTTTGGGAAAAGATAAGGAAAAGCTTAGAGAGATTAATTAATGATTAAAAGCTAAGTATTAACGATTAAAAGCCAGGCGGCTTCTTTGGAAGCATATGAAGTTATTCTCAATTCCTGCAGAAGGGCAGAGAAAGCTGAGACCCACCGGGAAATAATCATTAGAGTAACTGATTTCCAAAGAAAGTTAAAATGCCAACCAAGGTAGGTTGGGACAAGGCCCTTCTTGGGAAAGAATGTGAACGTAATATATGGAATGGGACATCTATGTTGATGCATACAAATATCTTGAATCCCTAGATTCCTCTAAACTCTCTGAGTCTGCAGAAGTGGTCCATTATCTATTCAGGTGGGCATTCCCCCCTTGTTTGAAGATGATATATTCCCCAAAGACAATCTGAGTGACGCTGCCCACCCCCCACACACACACCATAAAAATATGCCTCCATCTATCCTCCTGACCATGAGACCAAAAACAAAGGTAAAGTCATGATATAACCTATGAGGGAACATGCTGGACTTGATGTAAGAGGAAAGAGAATAGACCTCAAAGGAGCTACAAGACATAGCCAGAATGTACTGCCAGTAGCTGGGAGAATATGCATGAGACTGAGGGTACCTGATAAAGGGGACAGGAACATAGAGTTGAATAAGGAGAGTTTATAGGTTTAGGGGAACTCTCTGGGTTATGGGACATACTTTGTAAAGACTGTCATAAATGGTGTGAACTCACTGCTAAGATGGCTCCCAGAAGAAGAGAAAGTACAATGACACATTCTAAGTTAGGTAGACATCAAAGAATTAACACAGAAGATAAGAGAAGAAGAAACTAAAACAATGGAAGTTGTACATTCAGGATGGAATATGAATAATACTGGAGGGACAAGCAAGCTATATGGAATGCTAGCCCAGATTTCAGTACCATCCAACACCCTTGCACCAACTCCTCGAACTCAGCTCACACCTGTGGCTGCATGCAGGATCCCTTATGACCGATTAATCAAGTTGCAAAAACCCTGAATTTGATTCATGGATAAGTCAGCTTCATGAAAAGGATACAAACTGAAAATGGAATCCATCCATACCACAGCCCCACTCAAGGATCGGCCATGGAAAACATCGATGAAGGAAAAGCCTTCCAAAGGACAGAACTTCAGATGGTACCCCTGATCATCCACTTTATATGGAAAGAGAAGTGGCCTGAAGTTAGAATATATAAAGACTCATTGGTAGTAGCAAATGGTTTGGCTAGATGGTCAAGAGCCTAGAATGAGAAGAGAGAAAAATTAGGAACAAGGAGGCCTATCTGGAACTGACATATGAGAGTCAGCATTATGGCCGTGGGAAGTAGGAGGATCTTGATATTGAATGTTAATACTCACCAGAAAACATCCACTATACCATAGACACTAAACAACCAAGCAGACCAAAATACTTGGTCAGTTGATAGCAGCCAGCCTCTGTCATCTGCCATCACAATGTTGGCATAATGGATGCATGAATGAAGTGGCCATGGGTGGCAGGGATGGAGTCTATGATGAACCCAATAGCATGGGCTCCCCCTTACCAAGGCTTTCCTAGCTACTGCTGCTACTGAAAGTCCAATGTGTCTCCAACAGAGACCAACACCGAGTACCCAGTATGCTACCACCCCTTGAGAAGACCAACTGATCACTTGGCAAGTTGACTCCAATGAAACCCTTCCACCTTGAAACGGACTCATTTTGACTGTAATGAACACAGATTCTCGATAGACTATTGCCTTTCTTGTCACCTGTAAGACCTTAGCTAGCTCCACTATCTGAGAGCTCATAGAGTATTTAATCCACTAATATGGGATCCTAAATAACATCCCATCTCCCCAAGAGATGTACCTTACTCCAAAAGAGGTGTGGAAATGGGCCCTAGAGCCAAGGGGTCCACTTGTCCTATTATTTATTACACCATCAAAGCTGCAGTTCTGATAGAATGTTGGAATGACCTGATGACAGTGCAGCTGAATACCGGCTCAGAAACAATGCCTAAGGGTGGGGTTCCATCCTCTAGGACGTCCTCTAGGACATAATATACACCTTTAATATTTTATGTTGTGCCATATCCCAAAGAGGTAGAATATATGGGTCTGAGAACCAAAAGATAGAGCAAGAGTGGCCTTGCTTACCATCTGACCTGCAGCCCACTTGAGGAATATGTGCACCCATTCCCATAAAATTGGGTTATGATTTCAAAGCCCTGGATTCTAAAGGGGAATGCTTTCACCACAGGGTCACAGCAAGATTCCCTTTGTAAAAGAAGCTATAGCTGCTGCCTGATGTTTTGGTCTCCTTATACCAAGGTATTAGCAGGCAAGATGGTCCCTAATTGGCGGTGTGATAGACCCGGGACCCAGGAGGAGGTAGGACTACTGTTCCACAATGGTGACCGAGAGGACCAGGTTGGGCACCCACATGATCCCCTTGGGCTCCTCTTGACGTTTCCTGGCCCAATGCTGGCAGTCACTAAACAACCCCAGTTCACCCTGACCAGAAAAGAGCATGTTCATATAGACTCAGACCCCTCTGGGAAGAAGATCTGAGTCATACCCCTGAGACCAGCAGAGATGCCAGATGAGGGTAAGGAAGTCAAAAATGTATAACTAAGGATTTGAAGATTATCATTTTTCGGTCTCAAGATCTGCTGCAGTGGCAGCGACTGTGGTTCATCCTACTAACCTTCCTCTTCTGAGTTTCCCCAAGAAGAGTTTTTCTCTCCACCCTCTCACCCTCCAAGAAAGAGAGTTCTTCTCTCCACCCTCTCACCCTCTCCTCCTCCTGGAGGAGCTGCTCCCAGAATTTACATGAAGTAGTGGAACCCAAATGGCACAAGGGATGGACTGTGGTACATTCCCTAATAAAGCTCCTGCATGTCATCTCCATCTCAGAGTCTGCTTCCAGGATACCCAACCTACACTGAATGTCTATCCTCTTTGTTCCTAGGGCACTCAGTGTATTCCTTTACTCTAGCACTTACTATGTGTATTGAGATTACTTTGTTTACATATCTAGCTTCTGCGCTATTCTATGAGTTTTCCAAGTTCAGGAACATATGTCTATCTTCGTTTCTGTGGTACCGAACATAGTGCCTGACGTAAGGTGGTAGAATGGATCAATTCGTGCCCCATTTAGATCCCTTTTAACAAGCTGGTGCATCCATCCTCCAGCTGCTGAAATGCCAATTCCTATGAAGTTACATCCCCTAGCCCTGGAGGTCAATTCACAGTCAATGACTGACACATGTATAAAATATGTACAACTCTGTAATGCCATTCATACTTGAGAACCACCACTGGAATCAGGTTGAGATGAGATCAGCTGGGAACCCATACCTTTGCATGGCTTTTTCCCCTGCCCTATCCTGCTTCCCTTATTTCCTTTAAGTTCTCTCCAGGGAGTATTTGCTCATTAATTCACTTGCCCAAGAATCCCTGTCTCCAGCACCCTCTCTAGGGCAGGGACCTAAGATAGAAACGTAACAAACATTCACGAAAACAAATTAAACGGAACTAATAGGCTCCTCATTTTAGAGTTGAGTAAATCCAGACCTAATGATGCTTAGGGGCTTATCTAAAGCCAACAGTTTGTTAAAAAACAGAGCTAGAATGAACACCAAGCTTTCCTAACCATCAACCCAGTGTTTTTACCACCATAAAATGTTGATATAGAGATGAACATGAGCTCTACATATTCTACAGACTCTCTCAGATGTGCATGAACACCGTCTTCCAGTTCAAAGCAGTCAATAATTAAGCAGAATACAATCAGAATGTCGAGCTAAGGTCATTAACGTTGAAACCAGCCATCCAAGTTTATCCTCCTGGACTTCCCATTACTGAATCCCTCCACCCCAATTTTGTCAGACTCAGAGGGCAGCATTGTTAAGTTTTCAAAACCAGGAAATGTTTTCTAAATCATAAAATCTATTGCCGAGAATGACTAAGTAGCATTAATAAACAATATCCCTATATTTTCCCACGTTTCACCTCTATGGCACTAAATCAACTCCAATCCCAGCTGGTGGCCAGAAATTTCCATTGCCTCAGGAGAAAAACAAGGAAACAGGTTAAACATTTCTGGTTAGACAGTTCGAGGCCAGTTTATGTCCTCAAATACTCGCAAAGTGAC
The DNA here is from genome assembly GCA_004026745.1 of Myrmecophaga tridactyla. Classification (NCBI taxonomy): domain Eukaryota; kingdom Metazoa; phylum Chordata; class Mammalia; order Pilosa; family Myrmecophagidae; genus Myrmecophaga; species Myrmecophaga tridactyla. Next base: position 31,215 of record PVIY010011743.1, read on the forward strand.
CTCAACTTCTGTGGCCCCTAATAAGTGCCTCAAAATAACAATAAAGAACAAATAGAAACAAAGTGAAATTAGCTCTTGGGAAAAGAAAGATGATTTCAGTATTATGGGTGTAGCCAGTCAAGTTGAACAAAAAATCAGAGATGGCTTCTGGCATTGTGTGCTTAAATAAAAGGTGCAATGGCTGAAAGGGGGACGGAGGCTGGTAGTAAGGTGGGTAAAATGCTTTTCATAGAAGGTAAACATTTCTGTTGTCTAAAATTTCTTCCAGAACAATGATTACTTTATATATTATATCCACCTTAGAGAATTGGTTCCCATTCCTTCTTCCAAATTACATCTTCCAGGGTTTTGCTTGGTTTTTGGTTTTTATCTGGCTTAGTATTTATTGAGCACCTACTCTGTGTGAGACACAGTCAGGGGCTGGAGATATAGAATTAATTAGGCAAAAGGGCTTTCAAGCTATTTGAGAAGAGTTGCTTACAAAGAAGAGTGCACCAAAGTGATATTAGAAAACTGATACAATAGAAGATCCTCTGGGGCCCAGCTGGGGTATGAGGGAGGGAGGAATCCAACTATACAGTGTCTCTTCCAAGCATTCAAGTGTTCCATTCTGTGCACATTTATTCTGTCCACAGACATGTTAAATATTTTCTTGGTACTGTGGCTTCAGTGGCAAACAAAACAGACTGTTAATCAAGAAATTACAATTGCTGAATTATGTTACAGATAAAGGTGCTCCGATATGGGGAAATGTAGAACCCAAAAGAATTACTTGGTCTAATCTGCAGGTATTTAGGAAGATTTACCCAATGGGAGATGGAATATGATGGTTGGGAGTTGGGTGGGGGGAAAGGAGCAAGAAAAAAAGAGTTGGAAAGCCGAAACAGGAGACAGGTGATTTAAAGACACCGCACATCCATCTGGCTGAGTGTAGTATGAAAATGGGACAGCCAGGATAGAACTTGCAGAGTTTTGAGGGGTCAGCCGTCAAATGGTCAGTGGGCAAACCTTACCTCTTCCATCCATCTGAAGGGCCTTCTTTGGCCTTTTTATTTAAAGTCCCCTTGAGTACATGCAGATACACACAGTCCAGTGGCAGCTACTCCTTTCAAGGCTCTAATTATCTTCCTTCTTTAATTTCTTGTTTATTATTGGGCTCTAATACCACTCCATCCCAAGTAGAACGTACTATTCCAAGCTCAGGGGCCTTGTGTGAGTCTTGTTCACTGCCCAGTTCTCAACACCTAGAACAGCAGTAGGCTCTCAATAAATGGTGACCATGGAGTAAAGTTAAAGAGTTTGGACACTCTCTGAAGGGATAAAAAGGGATTGAACAGGAAATGACACAATCAGATTGCAACTTAGAAAAATGATTCTGGCTGAAACATACAGAGAATGGGCTCAAGGAGATGGTGGAAGGTGGGGAGGTCGGGGCTGGTGGGGAAGCAAGCTGGGAGCAAAGAGACCACTTAGGAGGCTGCAGGCAAGAGGTGGTGATGACGGGACCAGAGGCGGTGGGGAGAGGGAGAAGTGGGTGGGTCAAGAGCTATTTAGAAAGTAGAACTGTCAGGGGAGGGATGTCCTACCAGATAGCTGGGGCTTCCATTTCCTGTGATGGAGGACCTGGGAGGAGAAGGTGTTTTAGATTTACTTTGTTTTGTACATATGGCAAGAAATTCTCAATGAAAATGTCTGAGGAGCAAATAATTGCCCAACTGGATTCCCATAGGTAGAAGCCTGTGCTCACTGGGGCAGGAGATGCTTATAAACCACATTAAGGAGTCTGAACCTTGTTCTGCAGATTGTGGGGAAGCATGAAATGGTTTCAAGTTGGGAATAAACCCATCAGTTCTTTATTTTACAAAAAGATCAGTCAGTGGTTGTGCAAGGACAAAATGAGTAGAATGGAAACTAATTAGGAAAGTAGTTCAAAACAAAATTTCAGATGTTTGTTTTCACTGCAAATGAGAATTATCTTTGCATAAAATAATATTTTTGGTAATTTCATACTGAGTCTTTTTATGGATTGCCCTTCTTCCAAACACATTCTGCAAGTATAACAAATGTAGCTTATGTTTTAAATTAGAATAAAAAGTTCTTTGCTAACTATTTTCATTATACAAATTTCCAAGAAGTCCTAAGAGGTGGTCTAACATTACAAAAGAGCTCTTAATCATGCTGTATCATTTGAGATCTGCTACTTCCCTTGGAAAGGAAAGCCATACTTTGCCCCACAAATCAATTCTTAAAAATCTATATAGTCTTGCTAGTGTCTTCATTGTATGCTTAGCAAACCAGTATTTATTGAATATTTGTTCAAGAACTAGTAAGCCTTATCCAGAGTTCTGAGGAAAGGAGAAAAGCTTTCAAGTAAGAAGAAATACTAAGTACAAATACCTAACATGCCTTGGGAGGTCTAGCCATCTTCATTCATAGGGAGCAAACCCCAGCTGGAAAAGTTCTAGAAGTCTCAGCTACAAAACTTGGGCACACATACGTTTCAAGTTAGGGCAGAAAATCAATGAACAAAAAGGCATCTGTCCCTTAGATGCAGGACTGGCAGGTGACCAGATGTTCAATGGGCTGGTGCGAGGGGGACACTCAGGTGCCACAACCTATCCCAAGTGTGTCGGTGATGTGGTGGGGGTGGGGGGAGGGGAGTTAGGACCAAGGCTACTGCGAAGATACAAATCTCATGTTTCCAGATGGAGCCAGAGCATGCAGTCACTGGACTTGCTGCGGCTGCAGAACATGACCCGCCAGGCTCTCATCCATTCATTCATTCCACAAGCATTAGCCTCCATGCCAGATGTTCTGTACCAGGACTTCAATCAGCCAGCTTGCCTCGCACTGACCTCTTCTCAATGGGGCCTTCCCCAGGGACACTGCGTATGGCCACACAGACTGTGCGCAGAGCAATTCCAAGGGAGCTGTTCCTGTAGCCTCTAACACTAGCAGCACCCCCTGGAATTGTGCAGTGAGGTAGTCCTGGTCCCTGGCCCACCCCAGTTTTGCTGATGACTTCCTTCCTAGTACCTGCAGAGCCTCTGCCCCTGAATGCTGCACGTGTGACATGCATGTTTCCACGTTTGCTCCCCTGATAGCCTGGGAGCTTCTCAGGGCCCCAGGCCTGGAATAGCCTCACTCGCCATGGTAGGAACCTCCCCTAAACCTCCCAGTCTGAAGCTTCAGGGTCTTCCAGCACTTCATTCTAGTCATCTTATGCCCTGTCAGACTTACACAGATCCATATATATATATTTAATTACACAGATCCATATATATATATAATAATTAATAATTAATATAATATATATTAATATATATTTAACTAGGTCATAAGTTCATTGCGTACACTACTGTAACAAATTACTACCAGTTTAGTGTTTTGAAATGACACAAATCTTTTATCTTACAATAAACCCGGCTAAAATCAGGTGTCTGCAGGGCTGTGTTCCTTCTGGAGACTCAAAGAGAGAATTTGTTTCCATGTCTTTTCCAGCTTCTAAAGGCTGTCCACATTTCCTGCATGTGGCCCCCAGCCAGGACGCACCTCACTCCAACCTCTGCTTCTGTTAGTACATCTCTTTTTCCAAATCTGGCTCCCCTGCCTCCCTCTTATAAGGACCTTTGTGAATGCAATTAAGGCCCACCTAGATCATGCAGAATAATCCCCCCATTTTAAGACCCTTACTGTAATCACATAGGCAAAGTCCCTTTGCCATGTAAAATAACATATTCACATGTTCAGGAATTAAGATGTGACCCTCTTGGGGACAACTATTCTGTCAATCACACTCCCCAAGAACAACCCGTCATTCAGTTGTCCATATTTATCAAGCAGCTATTATATGTACGTAATGGATAAAGCGCTGAACTACAGACATGGATAAAGTGGAAAGGATCCCAGGAGTAACGATTGTGAGTTTTTATTTGGCCTGTACAGTTTAAAAATAATTTAATTTAATTTAAAAATTACATTAAAGCCTAAACTAGCCAGCTTTTCCAGAAAATCAGACTCACAGGCCACCTTGAAACCGATTCATTTCCACAGCATAGCAAGCATGAGCAGACAGTGGACGCTCAGCTCACTATGACCCCCCTCCAACTCCACGCTGCCTCCTGCCACCCCAGTTGCTGCTGGACTCACTGTGACTCACTAGCCCCCAAAGCATATGGATTTGGGTTTCACAACTTAAGAGCAGAAATGGCAAAGTGTGGTGACAAGATATTCACCGTGGAGCCAGAAGAAAATATTAAGATTTCTGGGTGGTTTTAATCTAAAAGTATAAAAATTTAAGCTTTATTCATCTCTAATATCCAGATTATTAGGCGTTCTGCCTCAATGGCCATGTGTCTCACCTGCTCAGGACACCAGCCTCCCTAAGGGAAACACAGGAGTTCTTCTAGGCAGAAGAGTTGAGGTGATGTCCTCACTCTCTCTCTTTCAGCATACAATGACACATTGTGCACAGGTTTGCCTGGCTAACTTGGTTTACCAATTTTATTATCTCACTGCAATTAAGCAAGTCCTCTTAAAAAGGATCAGGTGTTTTAAAATATTCCTGCAAATGCATCATAGATTAAATATATAAACAAATAATGCAAAGACACATAAATGCAAAGGAACTGGCAGGGCTGGCACTTCTCCTCCTGGAAAAGCTCTCATCAACAAGGTAGAAACAACAATATACTGATAAGCTCTAACAAGAAGTTAGTTAAAAGAAACCTGGAAATTATTTAGCTATTGATAACATGGACTACATCTACCATCATCAAACCTAGTGCTCAGTGCATACTTGAGAAATTAGTGACAGGAGAATTGATACATGATTTATAAAGAGATTTCCTGGGGATGTAACACTCAACATATTTTTGCTGAGATCTCATTGTGTATGATCACAGGTTGGAGAGACCCTTTACCAGACACAGGTGGCTTCCACCGAGTGAGATTAGCCTTGCTGAGAACACACCATCCCGTGCACGGCAAGGACTGACAGCAAAGCTCACCTAAGCCTTAGCAATTAGATTCTTCAAGGCAACAGCCTAAACTGCTCAAGGAAATAAGGAAGAAACTGAAATTCATATCCCGCATCTGAAGAAAATATTCCTCAAAGTAACCAAAGCAGCTTTTGGTAAGACCTTGGCATCCAACATTTGCCATGCAATCAGAGCCATGGATGAAAAACAGAACATATTTTAAAGTATGTGTTACAGAATGCTTTATTCAACAGATCTCCTTTATCCATATTATATTTCTCTAATCCATTGGTTTCTTGCCACATGGCCAAGTTAATTGCACACATGGAGAGAAAAGGACGGTAATGAGTAGGAAAGGAGGGAAATTAGCATTTACGGAAGTGGTTCTCCATAAATGCTACTAGGCAGTCTTACACAATATTTTATTCAAGTTTCACCGTCATGTCTGAAATTCTGATTTTACAGGTGCAAAATCTTTGACCCAGAGAAGTAAAGAAACTTTCCTAAGGTCCTTCTTAGCATGGAACCTTCCCACCACCCTACACAGACCATTTGGATCCCTGGCTCCTTGCCATCACCATCCACTCTGTCCCCTAACACCAGTCACTGCTCTCTTAGATGTCCCTCGCCTGTAACTCACACCTTCCTCCTCAAAGCTCCGCCAAAGCCACAGACACAGCGGCCCCAGGCATCCAGTTCCTGACCCAATCCACCCAGCAAACCAGGCAAAAGGGGTCAAGGGAGGGAGCAGAGAAAGCTCCAGGAAGGTAGGAAGAGGATGAGGAGCTCATCAGAGGCCCACAAACAGCAAAAGGAGCTGGGGACAGACCCCCGGAAACAGGAAGAGGAGTGAAGCATCTACCACTAGGCTTACAGCTTATCTGCTGGAGCATCTAAGACTGTAACGAAATCTAGTCTATACCTAAAATAACTGCATTCAGAATTTAAACCAAATACTACAAAGAGATACAAGACCTTTCCTTAGGAGTGTGTTCCCCACTAAAGCCTTGAAGGGTGTCCCTCAATGAACTGAACTAAAATTCAAAATGCCATGAAGGGTGAGAAGGCCAAGCACAAGGCCCACCATAACCGAGTAACATGACTCTATAGCTAAGCTTTCATTACAATTTGCTGTCTGAAAAGCACACACACAAAAAAAATGTAAAGCAACTCCGCCCGATTTGGTGAGAAAATCTAAACTGACAAGAATGTTACTGGACAAAGGCGGTGGATTCTTTGCCCAATGCACTCAATGACCAATTCCTGAGATATCAGGGTTTCACAGAGAGAAAAAATTTATTCCTAGGCCAGAAGCAAGAGTTCAGATGGCCTATGGGCCCCTAAATCAGTCTATCTGAACTGCAGTAACTCTCACAGTTTCACAGTATTAAAGGATGGGCAGGTTTTAGGATAATGAGCTCAGTGGTTCCAGGTGATGTAATTAGAGATGCTCTGATTACTGAGCAGTGCAGACAGAGTACATGGTTAATCACAGAATGTATGTAAGAAAATGGCAGCCTAAATATGATGATGGGTGTGGTTTCTGTATTATAATGAGGTATATGGGACTTGTAGGCGAAAGTCTAAGCTACTGCCTGTCAGGTGGGCCCATTTTGGTTAGATCCAGTTTCAGTCATCAGGGTAACTTTTGACTTGAGTTGGGTTCGTTCTGGGCAGACCCAAGACCTTTCATTAATAAACATTAGGGGCTGTCTTCAGTGACCACAAGACACTCACGTCAAAAAACTGGATAAATGGGTACAAGTGAAGGTTAGTGACAAGGTTTTTATAATCACAGGGGCATAAGATAAAGGCTCTACAACCATTATCAGAGAACAAGGCAGTTACATAACAGTTCGGAGATTTTAGGTAGCTCCCTGTCTATTCAAAAATACTAGAAAGTAAAAAAGGAGTATCTATATAACGATTGAGTAATTATAATCATCCCTTAAATTCTAATTTCTCAGTTATATATGTAGGAATTTATGAGACCAGCAACCAAAGAATTTTGGCCATGAGTTTGAGGTCCTCAAACCTGTGACAGTCACATGCAGCCAAATGAGGGCAGAAGTGAAGAGCATCAGAAGGGAAGGCATCAGGAATCATTCACTCTGCTCCTCAGGGTGAAACCAGGAGACCGCCTTTAAAAACTCCAAACCCGCGAGGAAGACTAACCGGTCCGGGCCCTGGCGTGGCCCAAGAGAAGCCTCTCTGAAGGGCCGAACAGAGGGACGTGCCACATGGTCAGGGGCGGAAGGGGTCCAGCAGCGCAGGGCGTGGAGTCGAAACTTAACGCCGCACCAAAGCCACTGCGCAGGGCCAGGTAGTCCCCTCCCCCCGGGGCCCCGGCTCAAGAATGCCCGGCCTGGCTGCGTGGTCCCCCGCGGCGAGTTTAGTCTCAGGGTCTCCGCGTGACTCACGCGGCCGCAGCGTGTCCCCGGGACCTCCCGGAGCACAGCGGGGGCTCCCCACCCTGCCCTCTTCCAGCTCTCCCACCCTCTCTTACGACAGCTCCTTGCTGCTGACCGCAGAAGGGAACCGGGAGGGCAAGCGCGGGGGATCGGCTGGGGGCAGGGAAGGGAGAAGTTTTGGGCGCGTATCTCCAAGCGCCCCGCGCGCACCGCAGAGGCCCCGGCAGGCAGCGAGCAGATGTGGCAAAGACCCCAGGACGCCCCATCCCGCCTCGGCGTCCTCCACGCCCCGCGCCCTCGCTTGGGCTGCGACCGAGCTACCTGCGCCGGCCCCTCCCCGCCAGCAGCCCCGACCGGGCACACGGGAAGGGAGCGCAAACAGCTCCGGGATTGGGCGGGGAGAGCCACGTGCAGCTTGAGGCTGTTAGCCCCTTCGGAGCGCGTCCTCACTCTAGGATTCTTAGCGCGCGCGGCCCCAGGTAGAGGATAAAATCAAACCCGGGTTCCAGCTCAGAGCCCGGCGCCAAATGGGGCAGAGAACGTGGCCTCCGCTGTGTCTGGCCGAGGTCTGCGATGGAGTTAAGGTGATGATGGTGAGGGCGGCAGGCTGGAAGTGTGGGTAGAGGGAGAAGGATTCCTGGAGGAGGGAGGATCCTGCCTAAAACCCTGCGCCTTGGCCAGCCAGTTCTCCTGATAAGTGTGAGCTCTCTGAGGGTAGGGGTTTGTGCCGCTCGTCGCTGTATCGTCTGTCATCATAAGAGTATGAAGAGAGAAGGCAACATAATCATTCCTTTTCAAATGTCAACCGTATTTTTATTTAAAGCATGGTTCCTCAAATTACTTCAATGAATTTTTGGAGCAGCTATCCATCTGATGGGTTCACTGCGGCCTGAGAGTTATGTGGGTGTAAGTGCCTCCTGGTTTGGGGCAGATGATCATAGATCATAGAAAGGAAAATCCTCTACCCAGAGTAGAGGCTTTTGGTATAAATAGGACTTTCTCGGGGCCTAAAGAAGACAGGGTTTGGCAAGAGGCACCGGCACCGATTTGTTTTTGTTTTTGTTTTTTTTTCACATGGGCAGGCACCGGGAATCGAACCCGGGTCCTCTGGCATGGCAGGCAAGCATTCTTGCCTGCTGAGCCACCGTGGCCAGCCCTAGCACCGTTTTTTTTCTGAAGTGTGTTGTTTGCATTACTGATGTTGGAGGAAATGTCAATGCATGCACTACAAGGACAATCAATGCTGGTGATATTTTGCTTCTAATAAAATTAAAGATGATTTTATTTTCCCTCATTCCCTTTTAGGTCCATAAGAAAGAGTTTTTTAAGCATAGAATAAAATGTTGACCTTTTCTTTAGCAGATGACCTGTGAGACCATTGTTTTATTCCTGAGCAGACATATTTGTCTGCCCAGCAGTCCTCCATTATCCTGAGAACCTCACCCTCTTTCTCTAGGGGAACTGCTCCCTACTCCCTTTTCCCCCTTCTGCCTCCTCACATCCTGTGTTGAAAATGGGAGTTGGAATGGACTTTCTTGACCACAACAATGGATTGCGGGTGGGTACCAGACCAATCATTTCTACTCTGAAGACTTCCAGGGAAGACCTGAGGGAAGAGAGTCTACTGCTTCTTGGAGAGGAAGCTGGGAAGCTATGGGTAGCCAAATCCTCTGCTTTATGGAAGAAGCTAGGCTACCATAAGAGAATAGGGCAGACAGAGAGAGAGCGTTGCTCTCTCTGTACCCAGGGTCTGGCATCTTCATTCATCCAGGAGACCATCTACACCCTTATGTTTTCTGGGATTTGTTTCCATGAGTTAGACAAGAGCCCTTTTAACCTAAACTAGCTCAGGTTGTATTCCATTACTTGCCACCAAAATAATCCCTCCAACTTTTATCCAAAAACTATGAATTCTAGTTTGTATTCTGCAGGCCATAAAATTACAAGCTCTGAGATGTGGAGTATACTTCTCACTGACCAACAATGGACTCATAGCATGACTGTGGAGGACAGTGCCAGTCCTCAGTTCAGATTTCTTTGCACTCATCACTACCTTCTGTGTTGTTGACTTTCTCCTGCAAGCATCTGCAGCCCTCTGCATAGGATGGAGGGTGGCAGCTTTCTCAGGCCTCAGGCACATGCTTGGCCCATGTTTGCCCAAGGTAGGCAAGAAGCTAATGCTCACAAGAGCAGCCTCCAATAAATGATGGGCGGGGGGAGGGGGAGTGGAATTTGGTGGGTAAATATCCTACCTTCCTTATGCTGGAGTGGGAAAACTCTGAAGTGGGTTCTAAACAGTCTCCCAGAAGACTGAGCCCTAATTGCCTATAGTGGTAACCTGCTTATTAATGTGAGTATTTGGGAGGACCTGTTTCCCATATTTAAGGAATCTAAAAAAAAATACAGAGGGGGGTATGGGGATACTTCTGGGAAGATGGCTGACTAGAGCAGTTTGAGATTAGCCCTGCTCCACAGAAAAGTTAGAAAAAGGTCAGAAGTGTGACTGAGGCAGCAATTCGGAAGTGCGGCTGACCTGGGAGAGCCTTCTGCACCACATGTGGCAGCCCTGGTTGCAGAGGCCGAGGACTGAGAGGCAGAAAGCGGGAGCCTGGCGTGGAGTCGTGGAGGCGCGGAGCCCATGGGACTGCACAGACGGGTGCACGGGACTAGGAAGTAAGCCAGTCCACTTTTCTTGGGTACATTACTCTCACCAGTGCAGCCCATGACTGGCTACTCACCCCATGCCCCACGCACCTGAACCCCCTCACCTGCTCCCATTCCCTGTGCTCCAGGTGCCCCCACCCCACCAACCCCCAGTGCACATACCTGCCCCATACCCCCACCCCAAATGCCTAAGCTACCCCAGCCCCCTGCTCATAGTGTCGCACAGCCTCACCCAGCCCTCCCTGAGCTCAGCATATCCGTTTAAGGCACTCCCAGGCCCACACATGTGCACGTGACCCTAATCAAGTCATTCTGCTCTGGGAACTGCACATTACAACACTCCTAGAACCACGCATGTGCACAGCCTTACTTCCCAGCTCTGAGAAAGTGCCAACCTGCACAGCCGGGTCACATCTGCCGCCAATCCACAGAGAAGTGACACCGACCTGCTGCCACAGCTCTACACATTTGCACAAACAGCCCTGTGCCTTAGAACAGCGTGCACCTGGGTTATGTCCCTCAGACCAGTGCACCCACACAGCTACATCCTCCCTGGCAGCTGGGCACCCACATTCACAAGCACCAGCATCATATCCCCAACCTGCACCCATACTGCCCTGAAACAAATCACTTTAATGGGTGCTCCACCCCGTGCCCTGCTCCCTGTTGTACAACCATCCTGCAAACACAGGGCCTTAGACCACTGAAAGAAATCAACTCCCAAAGTAAATCAATCAAGATATCTACATGCGATGAAGGCAGCAGAAGATCATTAAGCATATCACAATGCAGACAGATATAGCCTTGCCTAATGACTAATTTACAACACCTGAGGAGACACAGACGTTGGACCAACTAATCAAAGATGTTCATATAACTCTACTTAATAAAATAAGTGGGATAGCAAATGACATAAAGGAGATCAAGAAAAACAGTAGAAGATCAAAAACAGGAATTTGAAAGAATAAATAGAAAAATAGCAGAAATCACAGAGATTAAAGATTCTGTTGACCAAATAAAAAACATGTTAGAGGCACACAACACCAGATTTGAAGAGACAGAAGAAAGAATAAGTGATACAGAGGACAGGATAATTGACTTCAAAGACTCAAAACAGCAAATGGCAAAAAAGATGGAAAAAATTCAGTGGGAGCTCAGGGAAATGATAAACAAAACAAAGCGCACTAATATAAGAATCACTGGTGTCCCAGAAGGAGAAGAGAGGAGTAAAAGAGTAGTTGAGGATATACTGGGGGAAAACTTTCCAACCCTCATAAAGGACATAAATATAGACATCAAAGAAACCAAAAGAACTCCAAACAGAGTAAATCCTACTAGGCTATCCCAAGGCACTTATTAATCAGTCTATCAAATGTTGAAGAGAAGCAGAAAATCCTGAAAGTGATAAGAGAAAAACAGTCTACTACATACAAGGGAAATAAATAAGACTGAGTTCAGACTACTCAACTAGCACCCTGGAGGTGAGATGGCAGTGGTATGATATATTCAAGATCCTGAAAGAGAAAGACTTCCAACCAAGAATTCAGGACCCATTCAAATTGTCTTTTAATGTTGAGGGAGAGATTAAAGTTTTCACAGACAAAGAAGTTCTGAAAGAATTTGTCAATGAGAGACCAGCCCTACAAGAAATACTAAAACAAAATTCTCTCAGCTGAAGAAAAAGACAGGAGACAAAGGTCTAGAGGAGGGCAGGGAATTGAAGAGTACCACTAAGGATAATTTAAAGAATACAAAGAGAAAGAGGGAGAAGAATACATGGATCTGACAAATAAAAAAGATAAGAGGGTGGAATCAAGAAACGCCTTTTCAGTAATAACTTTGAATGTTAATGGACTAAACTTAACAATTAAAAGACACAGGTTGGCAGAATGGATTAAGAAACATAATCCAGCTATATGTTGCTTACTAGAGACTCATCTTAGAAACAAGGATACAAATAGCTTGAAAGTAAAAGGATGGAAAAATATCTTCCATGCAAGTTGTAACCAAAAGAAAGCAGGAATAACTGTACTAATATCAGACAAAATAGACTTTAAATGTAAAGACATCATAAGAGACAAAGAAGGACACTATATACTAATTAAAGGATCAATTCACCAAGAAGATATAACAATCATAAATATTTATGCTCCCAATCAGGGAGCGCCAAAGTACATGAGACAGACATTGGCAAAACTGCAGGGATCAATAGATGTTTCAACAATAATGGTGTAGACTTTAATACACTACTCTCTTCTATAGGTAGAACAACCAGGAGAAGATCAACAAGGAAATAGAGAAGTAAAATAACTTGGTAAATGAATGAGATCTAACACACATACATAGGTCATTGCACCCGAAAGCACAAGGTTATACATTCTTCTCTAGTGCTCATGGAACATTCTCCAGGATAGATCATATGCTAGGGCACAAAACAGGTCTTCATAAATTTAAAAATATTGAAATTATTCAAAGCACTTTCTCTGATCACAATGTGATGAAGCTGGATCTCAATAACCACCAAGGAATGCGAACATTCACAAATATATGGAGATTAAATAACACTCTTAAAAAACAGTGGGTCAAAGAAGAGATTGCTAGAGAAATCAGCAACTATCTGGAGATGAATGAAAATGAGAATACAACTTATCAGAACTTATGGGATACGGCAACAGCTGTGCTGAGAGGGAAATTTATTACCTTATGCCTATATTATAAAAAACAAGAAAGAGGAAAAATAGAGGACTCAATTGTAAGAACTTGAGAAAGTACAGCAAACTAACCCCAAAGCAAATAGGAGAAGAGAAACAACAAAGATTAAAGCAGAGGTAAATGAGTGGGAGAACAAAAGAATAATAGAAAGAATCAATAAAACCAAAAGTTGGTTCTTTGAGAAAATCAATAAAATTGATGAGTCACTAGCGATAAAATTGACAGAGAAAGAAAGAGAGAGGATGCAAATAAACAAAATCAGAAATGAGAAGGGGTGCGTTACCACAGACCCTGAAGAAATAAAATAAATCATAAGAGGATACTATGAACAACTACACACCAACAAACGAGACAACTTAGATGAAATGGACAAATTCCTGGAGGCACACAAACAAGCCACACTGACTCAGGAAGCAATAGAAGGTCTCAACAAATCAATCACAAGTAAAGAGATTCAATCAGTCATCAAAAATCTTCCTACAGAGAAAAAGCCAGGGCCAGATGGCTTCACGGGGGAATTTTATCAAACATCCAGAAAGAACTAACACCAATCCTCCTCAAACTTTCCCAAAAAACTGAGGAAGAAGGAACTCTACCTAACTCATTTTATGAGGCTAATGTCATTTTAATACCAAAACCGGGTAAAGATACTATAAGAAAGAAACACTACAGGCCAATCTCCCTAATGGATATAGATGCAAAAATTCTCAATAAAATATTAGCAAATTGAATCAACAATACATTAAAAGAATTATAGACCATGACCAAGTGGGGTTTATAGCAGGAATGCAAAGCTGTTCAACACAATAAATCAATTAATGTAATAAAGCGCATTAACAAATCAAAAGGGAAAAATCACATGATCATCTTGATTGATACTGAAAAAGCATTCAACAAAATTCAGCATCCTTTTCTGATAAAAACACTCCAAAAGATAGGAATCAAAGATAACTACCTCAATAAGATAAAGGGAATATATGAAGAACCGATAGCCAGTATCGTACTCAATGGAGAGAGACTGAAAGCCTTCCCCCTAAGATCAGGTACAAGACAAGGATGCCTATTATTCAACATTGTGCTAGAAGTTCTAGCTAGAACAATCAGGCAGGACAAAGAAATAAAAGGCATCCAAATTGGAAAGGAAGAAGTAAAACTCTCATTATTTGCAGATGATATGATACTATACTTGGAAGAGCCTGAGAAATCTACAGCAAAGTTACTTGAGCTAATAAATTCAGCAAGGCTGTGGGATATATAATTAATGTGCAAAAATCAGTAACATTTCTATACATAAGCAATGACCTAGCTGAGGAGTCAGTTAAGGAAAAAATTCCATTCAAAATAGCAACTAAAAGAATCAAATACTTAGGAATGAACTTAACTAGGGATGTAAAGGACTTGTACACAGAAAACTACATAAAATTGCTAATAGAAATCAAAGGAGATCTAAATAGGTGGAAAGACAGTCCCTGTTCATGGATAGGCAGGCTAAATCTATTTAAGATGTCAATACTCCCCACACTCATCTACAGATTCAACACAGTACCAATCAAAATTCAAACAACCTACTTTGAAGATTTGAAAAAGCTAATTACCAAATTCATCTGGAAGGGAAAGAGATCCCAAATAGCTAAAAGCATCCTAAAAAAGGAAGAACAAAGTGGGAAGATTAACACTCCCTGACTTTAAAACCTATTATAAAGCCACAGTGTTCAAAACAGCATGGTACTGGCACAAAGACAAAAGCTTTCACCAATGGAATCAAATTGAGAATGCAGAAAAGACCACCAAATCTATGGTCAACTGATTTTTGACAAGTCACCCAAATCCTCTGAACTGGGATGAAATAGTCTTTTCAATAATTGGGCATGGAAGAACTAGATATCAATAGCCAACAGAATGAAAGAGGACCCCTCTCTTACACCTTCACAAAAATTAACTCAAAGTGGATCAAACGCCTAAATATAAGAACTAGCACTATCAAGCTTCTAGAAGAAAATGTAGGGAAACATCTTCAAGAACTGGTAATAGGAGGTAGCTTCCTAAACTTTACACCCAAAGCACAAGCATCAATAGAAAAAATGAATAGATGAGAATTCCTCAAAATCAAATGCTTCCACACTTCAAAAGACTTTGTCAAAAAGGTGAAGAGGCAGCCAACTCAATGAGAGAAAATATTTGGAAATCATATATTAGAGAAAGGTTTGAGTTCCTGCATATACAAAGAAATCATACAACTCGACAATAAAAGAAGAAACAATCTAATTATAAAATGGGCTAAAGATAGGAATAGGCATTTTTCTGAAGAGCAAATAGAGATGGCTCAAAAGCACATGAAGAGATGCTCATTTTCATGGCTATTAGAGAAATGCAGATCGAAACTACAATGATATTAAACCTATAAGAATAGCTGCTGTTAAACAGTCAGAAAATTATGAATGTTGGAGAGGATATGGAGAAACTGGGAGACTTATGCCCAGCTGGTGAGAATGTACAATGGTGCAGCCACTATGGAAGGCTGGTGGTTGCTTAGGAAACTAAATATCGAGCTGCTTTATGATCCATCAATAGCACTACTTGGTATATACCCAGAAGAGCTGAAAGCAATGACACAGCAGACATTTGCACACCGATGTTCATAGCAGCATTATTCACAATTGCCAAGAGATGTAAACAAACCAAATGCTCATCAGACAAGTGGATCAGCAAAATGCGGCAATTTCATATAATGGAGCAGCAAGACAAAATGACATCCTGAAGCACATGACAAGATGGGTGAGCCTTGAGGACATAATGCTGAGAGAAATTAGCCAGACACAAAAGGACAGATACTGTATGGTTCCACTTTTATGACCAGCATAAAGGTATAATCAAAGACTTATAATACAGAATACAGGGGACTTAGAGATACTTAGAAGCTAGAGATGGGTGAACCGTTAGCTAATGAAGTTGAACTCCAATATAAGGGAATAGATAGGAGTGAAGGTGATTCTCTAGTGGGTCTAGAAGTAATATTACCATATTGAAGATGAACAAGATTGAAAGGGGCTGTTTAGACCTATGTGTCCCACTGACTCACTAGAAATATGAATGAGTTCTTGTAAGAATTACTTCAAAGATATGATTCTTGTATAAAGAGTGTTTAAGTCCAGGGTACAGGGGGAAAACTGCTATTGTGTGCTATGAGCTATGTTCAAAAGGAAACCATCAGCACTACCATAGCAATAGCAGAGGTAAATAATGAGGTGAAGGATAAGATTTAGGAGGTTTAGATTTCTTTTTGGTGAGGGTATATATATTGATTTTCTGTCTTGGGAACAATGAAATTATCTAAAATTGAGACTGTTGATGGACTGTGGGCTTTGGGCCCTCTACATGATGCCCAATGAATGCAGGTGGCTGAAGTATGCACTGATGGGGAAGTAGAATGGCGAAGGGTGGTGTATACTTATGAATGAAAGTTGTGCTGCTATAAAAAGAAACAATGTCATGAAGCATGCAACGATGTGAATAACATGTGGGACATTTGGTGAGACAAAATAAACCAGAAACGAACAACAACAACAAAATGGTATGATCACCTTTAGAAAATGCTTTTAAGGGAACAAGGGCCTAGTTTGTAAGCTTTTAGAGCAGACACATTAAGTCTGGAGTGGTGATTATTATTTCTGGATTTTGAGAGGCTGTTTTATATCTATAACCTGATATTTAGAGATAAGAACAAAGCCAAACAGGATGGGGCTAAAGTAATTCAGAACATAGGGGTAAGGAAGACAGTGTCTGTATTTTAGAACCACACATACTCTTTGAAACCAATGGAAGAAAGGTTTATTTGATCTGGAACTGAAATTTTTTGTAGTGCATCATCTTACTCAACCTATCTGTGTAGCTCATTTGAACAACTGAAACACAGAGAGCAAAGAATGAGAAAAATCCTGTATACATTATTATGATGCCTGGAAACATCCTAGAGTATATTAAGCAGATAATCAAAAAGTATTGGCCAAGTTCCCTGAGGGAGGGGAGAAAGACTGTGGAACTATTAAACCTTACCATCAGGAAATCCCCTGATACTATGTCAAACTTTAGGGACACCCAAGTCAATAGGCCATGCCCTCGATCATGAGGCTTACTCTTGAGAAGTTTATGTAGGTAGTATAGAAGCTTAGAGTACCTATAGGCATGCTCTGGAGGAGCTCTGTCGTTGCTCAGATGTGGCCACAATCTCTCTAAACCCTACTCTGCAAGTAAAATCATTGCCCTCCCCCCTATGTGGGACATGACGTCCAGGGGTGAAAGTCTCCCTGGCAATGCATATGTGGATTCCCAGGAATGAATCCAGACCTGACACTGGGATCGACAATTACATCTTGACCAGATGGGGGGAAAGAAGTGTAATTTATAAAGTATCAGTGGCAGAGAGAGTTCAAATAGAGTTAAGAGGCTATTCTGGAGGTTGCCTTTATGCAAGCTTCAGGTAGGCCTTGCTACCTATCATAACCTGCCAACCCCCAACCAGGACCATTCCAGCCAATCCTAAAGAACACTTAGGGCAATTTATAAGATTCCACAAGGGTTCCATGCACTAGAGTAATTTGCCAGAAACCTATGATCTCCAGATGAGTCCCTGGTCCAGATAAGTCCTGAAACATAGCCCAGCCTCTCCAGAACATCAGATAGTTCCATCTCCCTACCCGATATTAGTGACAGACCCTTCCAATATGAAAAGTTTAGAACTGCCGTAGCCCAAACAACTCTAAAGAGAGGTATGGAAAGATCAAAGGTAATGGTGGAATTATACCTAGAAGACAGGACTTAAATGAATATGAATGCTGAATCATTAAAATGATATCACTTTTAGTCTCCAGTATTTTAGAGCAACTAGAAGTAAAAACCTAAAATTGTGAAATTGCAACCCATGTCAAAGTCTGAAATATGTTCTACAACTAATTGTGGTGCTGTGCTTGGAAATTTATAGCTTTTTTGTATGTATGTTATTGTTCACAAAAAAGAAGGGAAAAAACTTGACTGTGATGATAAAACACTATTTAAGCCTTGTAACCTCCTATACTCTGGAGCAGCTAGAAGGAAAAATATGAGAGGTTCGTATGGTAGCCCATGACAAACTCTGGGATCTGTCCTGTAACCACTTTTTGAAGAGTGCTTTGAAAACTATTGCTTTTTTATTTATTTGCTT
The DNA here is from genome assembly GCA_004026745.1 of Myrmecophaga tridactyla. Taxonomy (NCBI): domain Eukaryota; kingdom Metazoa; phylum Chordata; class Mammalia; order Pilosa; family Myrmecophagidae; genus Myrmecophaga; species Myrmecophaga tridactyla. The sequence continues at coordinate 49,178 of PVIY010011743.1, forward strand.
TGTACATATGTTATACTATACAATTAAAAAAGTTTTAAACAAAAGGGGAGGGTGATTGGAAGGAGCATCTGGAGCACCTTATCTAGAAGCAGAGCGTAGTGGTTAGGAATGCACCTCAAGGTTTGCATCCCTGCCATACCTGCATGTCCCAGGGCAAGTTCTTTAACCTCTCTGGCCTTGATACCATGCCTGCCAAATCATTTCTTGCCTGCAAAATGGGGATAATGAAGTTGTTACCTCATTATGGTTGCTGTGAGACTACTTAAAGTTTTTTGAGAGCTGACCAAGTGCCTAATATGGATAATCCCAGCCCTCTCATTTTACACAGTTTCCTCCTCTCTGGATTACAAGGTCAGTAGCAGAAGTTCTTTTGCTTCAAACTAAAGTTAGTTCAGGATGTCACAGTACCCTTAAAGTGACAGATCCCTTGAGAGAAGCCTTAAAGCTGGCTGGGCTTATATGTCTCAGTATATTTATCTATTTCTTCTAGTTCCTTTATGTCCTCTCCCACCCCAAAATCCTGTGCAATTTATCGGTGTTGGCTGACTGACAAACAAGGAATAAACATTTAACTGAGCTAACAAGAAGCTAAAAGGGGAGCCAGCCTGAAAGGATTAGAATTTCCAAGGTCCAAGCAAACCCTTTACTCCCAGCCACTAGTGTTCTCCCACCATTTATGGCATGGTGTAAACATGAACTGGGCTTCTGTTCCTTCCTTCTTAAAACATGGAGATGGCACCAGATCTCTACAGTCCTTCCAGCTTTAGCATTCTAAAGTTCAGACTCTAAACAATGAAAAAAAACATCTGTACAAGGAATGTAGGCTAATCAGTGCAGAAGTTGTCCTCACACCTGGCCAGCTCTGTCCTAACAAAGCACTAGAGGTACAGCTTGTGATAAATGTATGCTTGAGTCTAAGAGTCTATGATGGTTAGGTTCTGGTGTCAGCTAGACCAGGTTATGGTGCCCAGTTGTCTGGTGAGGCAAGGACTAGCCTAACCATTACTGCAAGGATACTTCATTACTGGTTGATAAACCAGGAGGCTGGTTTATTAAATCATCAGTTGATTGCTGCTGTGGCTGATTATATCTACAATCAAGGAAAGGTGTGTCTCCTGCAAATGAGATAATCCAATAGCTGGATCTGAACCTATCCATTTAAGACTTAAGGGAGAAGAGAGAATTTTCATTTCTTCTTCAGCCAGCGAGAGTCTCCAGTGGAGTTCACCAAAGCTTCATTGGAGTTGTCAGACTTGCAGCCTCCCCTATGGATTTGGGACTTTTGCATCCCCCTGGTTGAATGAGACACTTTTATAAATCCTATATTTACATATATCTCTTCTTGGTTCTGTTTCTCTGGAGAACCCTGACTAATACAGAGTCCAGTTCAGCTCAGCCTGATCCTGGGATGCAGAATTACTCACAACAGACTCAGACATCCAAATAAACCTAAAAGCACAAGCATTACAGAAGGAGATCCCTAGAGACCCCAAACTGTCACCAGTGTTCCCCAAGGGGGATATACTCAAATGTTTTCTACTGATATAGCAACTGGTTAAGAATACAAGGTTGACACCAGAGGGACCTGGGTGTAAATCCCAGCTCAGATACTTGCTAGGTATGTGACCTTGGGCAAATCAGTCCATTGTCAAAACTTGAGTCTCTTTATCTATGATAAAAATAATAATGCTGGCACCATAGGCAAGTTGAGTGGGCTCATGAGACTTGTATGTTGAACACAGTGCCTAGCTCATGGAAAAAACTCCCTGGACATTACCATTAAAACGGGGAGCCTGGCCAAGGCCATGAGGCTTCTCTGGCCAGCCTCTGAGCATCCCTGATTAGAAACACACTACTGAGAATGAGCCATTTCTTATAATTCCTTCAGGGCAGAGGACTGTTTTCTTTTCTTTCCGTGAACTTAGGCATATACCCAGCTAAAGAGCATTCGTGTTATACATACTAATAATCTCCAATGTCCTCCAAATGCTCACATAGTATTCATTTTCCTGGGGGCTGAAGAACCTGGACCAGGTAGATGGGAGTTGTAGATCTGCTTCTTCTTCCTTTTTTTTAAAAAAATCTTTTTGTTGTAAAAATTTAACACACAATCATACCAACATTCTTGACATACAAACATTCCATACATGTTATACAATCTATGGCTCACAATATCATCGCATAGTTGTGTATTCATCATCATGATCATTTTTTCGAACATTTGCATCACTCCAGAAAAAGAAATAAAAAAGAAAAAATTCATACACGCCATACCCCTTACCCCTCCCTCTCATTGAGCGCTGGTATTTCAATCTACTCAATTTATTTTAACCTTTGTTCCCCTATTATTTATTTTTTATCCATAATTTTTACTCATCCATCCATACCCTAGATGAAAGGAGCACCAGACACAAGGTTTTCACAATCACACAGTCACATTGTAAAAGTTATACCATTATACAACTATCTTTAAGAATCAAGGCTACTGGAACACAGCTCTACAGTTTCAGGTGCTTCCCTCCAGCCAGTCCAAAACACCATAAACTAAAAAGGGGATAGCTATATAATGTGTAAGAATAATCTCCAGGATACCTCTCTACTCTGTCTCCAGAGTAGACACTTTATTGTCTCAGCCACTGACACTTTATTTTGTCTCATTGTTCTCTTCCCCCCTTTAGGTTGAGGCTTTCTCAATCCCTTGATGCCAGGTCCTAGCTCATCCTGGGATTTCGGTCTTGTGTTGTCACGGAGATTTACACCCCTAGGAGTCATGTCCCATGTAGTGGGGAAGAGCAGTGGGTTCATTTACCATGTTGGTTTAGAGAGAGCCAGGCCACATCTGAGCAACAAAAGAGGTTCTCTGGGCGTGACTCGTAGGCCTAATTTTAAAAGGCTTAGCCTATCCTTTGCAGGGATAAGTTTCATAGGGGCAAACCCCAAGATCGAAGGCTGAGCCTATTGATTTGGTTGTCCCCACTGCTTATGAGAATATCAGAAATTCTCCACATGGGGAACTTGAATATTTCCCCCTTTCTTCCCATTCCCCTAAGGGAACTTTGCAAATACTTATTACAAGTATTTGCAAATACTGCTTCTATATGTGTGACAAGTCACATCCCCTGTACCAGTTTCAGTTTCTTCCCCTATAAAATGAAACTGTTGCATTAAATGATCTGTAAACTCCCTTTAGGCTCAAAAATTAATGATCCTAATTTGTTATCATTGGCATCAAGAGAGCACTACCATTTAAATAGAGCTCTTTTAATTAGCTCACAGAGAAACTTGAAATGTTTGAATTTCTTTACTCAAACCAAGGCAGTAATCCCTTAAAATACTTGGAACTATTAATTTAGAAAAACCATTTGAAATATCAAAAAGAAAGGACTAGGATTTATTGCCATGTAGGACACCAGTTGTTTCTCTTCTTGAAATTAGTTCTAATTTATCACTTAATCATTTTAAAGATTTAATGTGTTCTCCAGTCGATTTCCATAGTAGATTGCTAAAACGACTCTAGAATAATGAGAAGTCAAGATGCTCTGCTGTCAGGGAATGCCTCTTGCAAATATGGTGGTGCTAAGGATGTTTCCTTATAATGGCAGTTTTTGCTGTGTGGTCAGGAAATCCATCCACATAAGAGTCACTCTCAAATCTAGCTATTTTGACTGGAACTCTCTCGCTATGCCTAAGCAACAGGAATTATTCTAGCCAGGTAATGGTCTGAATGCCGTTCACTCAAAAATGAAGGTATAGTGAGCAGAAAATGGATACAGGATGGGTAGTCATTCAACAAGTATTACTGATCTTTTTCTAAATACAAAAATTATGCAGAAGATGTCATAGTACATATAGAGATGGATTAGAACTTCTGTTTTCAAAGAGGTTACAATCTAGAGAGGGGTATAGGACAAAGTTATGGAGTATACTTAATAAAAGTGAACTAGATATTTCAACCCTCGAGTCTCTGAACCCATAATACTTTTCTCTGGAGCTGTCCAGCCCTGTTTTGTGACATGCCTGGTTTGAGCAGCAATGTTTGGTTTACATGACCCCTCATCCTCTGACTCCATTGGATTGGACTAGGTTGGATTCCTGGTCTAAGAGACCTGTTACTGGGGAACAATGTGTCAAAGCTGATCCTTCCTCAAGAAGTTTCAACCAAGAGGCATAAAGAATACAATAATTTGGTGGCTGTCACAAACATGTAGAAATGGAGACTTAATGAACATCAGAGCCAGCCAAAAACCATGTCTACCAAAATCATGGAGGAACAGGGACCACGTGTCAGCAGAAGGCAAGTATTCATCTCTCTCTCATGCCAAATCTCAGAGAAAAGCTGATTACAAGGGAAGGTCAGAGCCAGAGACAGTAACTGCTGACTTTCTCGTTCCTATGAAGCCCAGAGGTACTTCCTGAATTTGGTTTCCATGAGATTCTTCTGTGTCATTCAATCAATACACATTTTACTTGACCTAGTATCAACTCTAGCTTCTCAAACTCAGGTGTACATGAATTCTAACTTTCTATACATGTTTCTAAAAATAACTTAATTTCTGTTTTTGAGTTTCCAATCTGCTGTGATTGCAAAATTACTTCTCAGTTGATTGAGAGTTCTCTCCCACATCCCCCTCACACTCCTCCCTCCCCAGGTTGTATCAACGTTCCAGGGACTTATATAGTGTCAAAACATCAAGGGATGAATGGGAGAAGGTGACGGTAGATGGTGTTTTGACTAACTATTTTTGTTGCCTTGAAGCCCAAGTGAGATATCACTTCCTTGAGGAATACTGTTCAAGAATGCATGCAAAGACCAAGAAGAAAAGGAAATAGTAGGGTGAGGGGTTCAATGCATTTGTTTACTTTTAAACATTTTCCCTCATCAAATTAGGTTGCTTGCAAGGAACAAAGCCCCCACTAAAAGGGTCTTAACTAGAACAAAACACCCTGTATGAGGAGAGCAAGAGCACTTTTTGGTATTTCAGTGGACTTTGAAGAGTGGGTCAACGGAGATGGTGTCAGAGGTCCCAGTAGTGGGGAGGGCATAAATGCCTGGTGCTTCTAGCCCCATTCTTTCCTCTTTGGGAGGCAAATGCTGTTGCAGGATAACAGAAAAAAACAGAGTTCTAAGAAAGATAAGGGTTGTGTCTCAGAAGGTCAGAAGTTTGTGCAACTTTTTAAATTTTTTCAGTGTGTCTATATGAAGTACACACATGGATTTTTCCTATCACTGACACCCTCATTATATATCTAGACCTCCACCCCTTTCTTGAGCTTGTGAATTTCCTAAGGATGGTGAGAGAAAATTTCCACATGAATAAAACCAATGGGAAAATCAAGCTAGGGCCCTGCTTCTCACCTCACTGGTGGTTCCCTAGCAAGAACAAAGTCCTCAGTTGACATCAACAGAAAGAATAGCAAGCTTCATCTAAGAGTGCAGGTCCTGGTAGGTTCTTTCTAATGGAGCCTGGGAGGTCTATGGGCAAAGGTTCTGCTCCCATGCAGCAATTTGGACCTGGGCAGGACCCACCCATCTGGCAGTAAGGCCTTTCCATCTTCTCCAACTTCCTCAGAATCAGTTTTGGAGCACATATTTCAGAACCCTCCTTTTTTCTCTTCCCACCCACCCCCAGTCACTCTTCTCCCTAGTCCATGGTAATCTCTTTTGATCTAGAGCAAAATCTACTCCCTCCTCTCTGCTTTTGACTGGGTTTTTGTTCATTATCTCATCAGGGGACTGTAGCAGAGAAGAAAATAGAAATAGCCCATGTGTATTGTAGCTATTGTGTTCCAAAAAGCCTAAGTCCTTATCGAATGGGATTCATAGGCACAACAACAGCTATCTTCTTGAATAGGGAAAGGAAAGGATACATATGAAGAGGAAAAAGCATATATTAATATCTCAATCTATTATTTCAGCTACTTTTGGTTATAGAATGATATTGTAGGTAAAGCTGATTGGCCTGCTCTTCCATCACTTCCAGTATCTAGTTCTCAGCTCAAATGTTTTGGAATTTAGAAGCATCCTGAACTTCTCTTTCAGCTGATTCAGGGACTGGGTTATACTGTCTAAATTCACCAAAAGGCTGACTTATAGTCAGAGAAAGAGAAAGAGAACCTGTAAAGGACAGGGTATCTGGGGTTAAAAGAGAAAAGAGTTTCAAATGGATTGAATATAGTGCAAGAGGTGGGCCTAGGAAAAGACCATTGGTTCTGGTACAAAGGAAGTCTCTGGTAATGATTAAAACTGTTTCTACAGAAGGCAAAGACAGAAGTCAGTAGGCAATGGCTTAATAAAGGAGTACGGAAGTCGTAGGAAATGACAATATGATACACATTTGAGAAATTTTAACTTCAAAACGCCTTCATATTTCATTTGGTTATCACATCTTATTTTGCTCTCGGCAACAAACACATTAACAGTGAAGGATGTGAGAAATTTTGAAATCGTGTCATTTGATGCAATTATGGTGGTTAAACTACCATCTGCATTTTGAAGTCTTTGTAAAACAAAGTTAGAAGGCTGAGCTAGCTGCTCTGTGAGGTCCCTGCCAGCACTGACATTCCATGATGCCTTGAACCTTTGGGCCTTCACAAATTAACTTGGACAGAGCCCATTCAGCAACGCTGAACACACAAAGATAGCTCTTGTCTGTCATCACAATGGGAGTTCTTGTAACCTTCCCACAAATGGTGAATCCTCTGCTTCCTACTGCCCTGTCTCTTGCTTAGCTTAGCCCACAATCAAGTCTTCATCAGACCAGAGGAAGGGATGTAAAGCCACCCACCAAGTGACAAGGGGACCCAGAAGAGCAGCTCTTAGTGGTCAGCTTCTCCCCACAAGCCCACCCACAAGGCCTGTATGGAGACTTGCTCTGAGTCCCACCAGAGCTCCAGAGAGTTTATGGCCATTTAATTTGCATGCTGGATGCCTGTAGATGTCTCAGCAGTTGGAAAACCAAAGATTGCCATGGCCACCCTTCCCCATTGAATAGTCCCAGGGGCTCAAACATAATATCAGCAGGCACCAGGCCTCATTAGAGAAAGACATGTTTCTGCTGAACTTGCATTTCTAAAGCAAAGCTACATTCTTGTAACCCTAGTTAAAGAAATATAAGAAGCCACAAGAAACTATTTTGGACCATCTTAGAATAGAAAATTGGTTTAAAGTTGTTGGACTCTGCTTTCCAAAGAATCATTTACTGCTGCTTTTTGCCTCCCCCATAAGCAAGGAAAACATATGACTCTGTCCTGTCTTTACCCCTTGATTGGGTAAGACTTGAGAAGAAATGTACACTCGTGACCCCTTGGCCATGTGGCTCCTCCTGACCCAAAGCTCTGAGTGTTTTCAAGTCAGAAATAAAGAGCATCACTAGCTTTTCCACAGCCCCTTCTCAGCCCACCCTCTGCTCATGGCCTCTGGTGCCATCTGGTGAAAATAGAAAAGGCCAACTGTTTTATATTTGCATGTGGTATTAGTTTATTGTAGCACACCATCTTTCTGTGTGACGATGAAGCTATTGATCATCCTGGAGATGACAAGACGAGCAGCCTAAGAGAGATACCAAGAAAACCAGAGAAGTAAAATCTCACAGTGGAAGAGAGAGTAAAGAGCGTCTACTAGGAATGCTCAGCATTGTTAAAGCCATAAGAGAAGGCAAGTAAGATAAAAACTAAAGCTGTCCAGGGATTTGAGCCTCTTGGAGGAAAAAGCTAACCTTGATGAGCACAGTTTTAATAGACAAGCAGGAGGCAGAAATCATGCTTTCCCAAACAAATGTGAACCAAAAATAGGAGCCATCATGTATAGATATTGCTCCAAGGAGTCTGTATTAGAAGATTAGGTGTGGGGGAATCTAACTTTACAGTGTGGGCAAAGAATATCAGGAAAAGGAGTTTTAGAGCATGAATTTGGGATAGAAAAATTAGAGAAGGAAAGATTAAGCTTACGAGGGAAAGAGGGGATGCTAGAGATGGGCCCCTGAAGAGGTAGGAGGGACTGGGATCCAGACATTTGCCCCGATCAATGGCAGGTTTGCCCTGATCAAGAGGAAAGGAGGGAAGGATGAATTTAGGTATATGGTTTATTCGCATATAGGTCAAAGGCTACAAAATTGAACTTGGTAGCCTCAATAGTCTCTACAAACTGGGGTTCAGGGATGTCTACTAAGTATAAGTGGGTTCAAGATGGGACTGTAGGTTTGGAATTATCCTTGGTCAGATCCTCCCTCCCTTCCTCTCCTTTAGATAAAATTGTATGTGAGTAGGGTGACCATTACTCCTGCATGTCCAAGACACTCTGGTTTATGTTTATTGATCTGGTGTAATTATTAATAGTGATCTTTCACTCTCAACAGTGTTCAATTAAAACAATAAATTATAAGGTGACAATGTATACATATCAATATCCATATACAGAGAGAGACTGAGGTTGGTGCTTTGTCAGCCTGCACCATTGTTTCATTTTCTCCTATAGGGCAGAATTCTGCATCAGATGCGAAGGAGGCATAGTGTTGACTCAGAGTTGGGATTTTTCTAGACAGGGGAAGAATAGGAATTCAGGTGATTTGCAAAAAAAGTAATTGGGTAGCATGGAGGTAATGACACCTATCTATAAGTAAGATACAAAAAAAACCTTGCAAGTTAGGGCATCCTTTTACTTGGCTTGATGTGGTCTTCCTTAGGACTCATTCTCACAAACTGTGTGTCTTCAGGCAGGTAACAACCTCTCATAAGCTTTGGTTTCTTTATTTGTGAGGTTAGACCCAATTATATCTGAAATCAAATCAATAGAAGATGTTATCTCACAGTACAAATAAATCTCAGGTCTATTTAAGCCATAGCAGGTGGCTTCTCCCACTTCCTGCTTCCTTGGATGCCTGGGAAAGTCCCAAAGGGCAAGTCTCAGGACCATCACTGTGACATGCATGTTTGATGCCCTTTGGCTGAGCCCGAAACCTCAGAACCCTAACAGTCCTGACTCCAAAGATTAGGGCAGAAGTGAGAGGAGAGTCCATCCTACCAACTTCACTATTACTCAAAATGTTCAGTGAGCATGTTCTCTATGCAGGTGAGAGTGGCTTTTTTCGCCTGTATTTGTAAATTCTTGAGACTAGCTTTCCCAAACATCAGTTGTTTATTATTAATTAAGCTTCTTCATATTATTCTTTAAACTGAATTTAAATAGATATCCATTTTTTCTACTTAGGCTCATCCTAAATAACAATTTCCATGAATTTATTATTTTGATATTGGAATTATATTTTTTCTAATCTATATGTTAATAATATCATTACTAAAAAAAAAAATCAACTTGTGCCTGCAATCATTTCATTTGGGGAAACACTAGTCTAAAATCTGTCCAAGACAGTGGTTCTTAACCAATCCATTTGATCCTTTAAAAATAGCTATGCAACTTTTTCCCAGAAAAAAAAACTATATTTATGTATACATAAGATCTGAATAAAATTTCAGGAGATTCAACTCAAGGTGTTATGTTCTATTCTAACTCTGTAATGGTTTAGAGTTCTACAGAACTATTTCCTGAGGCACTTGGGAGTGAGGAAGAAGTCAGCAATTGACACCCAGATAATTTGAGGATTTCTTTGAGTTGGAATATGTCTTTCTCAGCTGGGTCTTGCTCCGAGGTCCAGCTGAGAAAGACAGGCATCCTTCAGCCAAAAGCAGAACTCAGTGGATCACGCAGAAGCTGCTAAACAGGCCATAGGACCCGTGTTCTATTAGCAAGGTAGGAGTAGAATCTTGGATAGGGGCTCACTGGGATGAGATTAGTTACCACGATCACATGACTTTAATGGAATTGGACCAGAAGTTTGCGTAAAATAAAAAAGAATTCCAAGATTCATGAACATGTAGAATTATCGGCAGCTAACCCGTTAACTTGTTATATAATGGTACTTTGTATATACCACAGATACACCAGGCAGGAGGGAGAGAAAAGATCCTGGGATAGGTAAGACATTAAAGCCCCTGGAGCCAGATGTCCCCAGAAAATGAAAGAGGCAGCTACAAGGTAAGCCAAGAACTACCTCTTTTTGAGACAGAGAGATATATCTTGACCCAGGAGTGAGGGACTAGGACCAAATTTTCTGGTCCAGGAAAAGCAACACAGATCCAATCAGAAAAAACAGCCCAACTTAAGAAGAAGTAGAGTCTCCATCCTAGAATGTAGGAAATTTAGCAACAGTGTCTGAGTAGCTCGACCTAAAATCCAAGGCCAACAGTATATAGGAAAAATAAATTACAGGACTCTGGGGCTGGATTTTAGGTTTATTGGATGAGGTCTCCAATAAATGAATCTATGAATCCATCTATTTCAATGATTTTTTATTTATCTGAATTTCATTTGTATTCCACTTAATGTGCCAGCAAAGTACCTTTTTAAATAATTCCATGTCAACATCCATGTCCGGGAGCAACTCAGGGAGTTTCAGTGAACTATCGCCTTTCCGAAGTCCCCTCTCAACGTGATTGGGACTACCTGAAACCTGCAGTAGTCATGTCAGCCAACCCACAGGCTCACAATCGTACTCTAAGGTTACCTAAAATGCAGTGTATCAGCTGGGAACGGAATATGCACAGCAGTAAATCAATAAATGCTGGCAGAAATTCCCCCCGGGTGCCAGATTCCGGTCTGTGGTGTCCCCTCTTTGCCCACTGTTGCTGGAAATGAAGTTGTGGAGTCAGCTGCTTGAATAAGTTTCCCTAGGACTCCTGTTGTGAACATTATCTTCAGTCCCTCCCGAGAACATGCGCACCTCTATAATCCATGGGCTTGGGTCATTATGGAATTTATCACTTTCGCTTTACATGAAAATTTCTGCTTTTTCTTCTCTGTACGCTGCCTTTTTCTTCCTCTTCGCTCTGTCTCTTTCTGTCTCTGTCTGTCTCTCTCTCTCTGCCTCTCTCTCTCTTTCTCTATCATTCATTCTATTGACCAGATGGTCCCTTCTAACCCCCTTCAGGGGTCTCTTCCCATCACCCCACCATCTTCTACCCAATTATGGAAGATGATTATTGATTAACTATGAGCACATGGTAAGAGCTCATCAAACATTAGCTAAGTGCTTTATATGTATTATATCACTTTATCTTCATAACAATCGTGGAATACCTTTATTTTGGGGGAGTGGGGGCAGTGCACAGGCCAGGAACTGAACCCAGGTCTCCCGCATAGCAGGTGAGCATTCTCCCACTGAACTGCCTGTGCACCCAGGATAGCTTTTTGATGTGTCAATTTAGTTAGGCTGAGTTACACTCCCCAGTTATACAATAAAACTAATCCTGATGCTGTTGTGAAGGGTTTTGCCGATGTGATGAAAAGGCCCTAATTGGTTGATTTTCAATTAATCAAAGGGAGAGTGTATCCTGAGTAGGCCTCATTTTACCAGGTAAGTCTTTTAAAAGAGCACTTAGGCCTTTCCGGAGCTCAGAATATGCAAAAAACTTCGAGCCCATGGGATTTCAGCCTACTCATGGGCTTCTCATTCTGACGACATGCCCCATGTACTTACTTAGCAGCTCCCACAAATGCGTAAGCTAATTCCTTACCATCATTCCCTCTCTCCCTCTCTCTCTCTGTGTCTCTGTTTGTATGTCTGTGTGTGTCCTTGTGTATATGTATAGATTAAAAATATACATACATATGGATTTATAAATCATTACTTATTCATACATATCATAAATATATCCATTCTTTATTTATATATCAATATATATAAATCCATATATATATATATATATATACTTTATGTATTTCCTACTGGTTCTGCTTCTCTGGCTGAACCCTGACTGATACAAACTCTACAATGCCAGTGCTGTTATACTCCCATTTTACAGATGAGGAAACTGAGGTCTACAAATTAAACATCCACTGAAGTTCATGCTAAATGATAGGAACGTGATTTCCAAACCAGGACCTGAACACTCTTACCCGTGACTCTCTCGGTCAGCCTGCTAGTGAGAACTTGCTAAATAATCTTCGTCACAGTCTTCCAGCCTGAAGGGAAAAGGGAAAGTTATCCAAACCTGAACCTGAGTGGCTGGGAATTAGCAAGGTTTAGGGCCAGAGAGGGCAGGGCCAACTAGACACCTACTCTGGGAACCTGACCTGGGCTGAGTCTGAGGTCATGCCTGAGAGCAGGGGAAGCTGAAATTTGCCAAAAATAGAAAACAGTTCCAACAGTTGCAACAAGCAGAATTGCCATTGGCTACCTACCAGCAGTAAGTTCAGTACCACAGATATGTTATGAAAGGTAGGGGGTGAGAAGGTAAAACTTGCAGGGTCCGTAGGCCTAGGGAAGCTGGAGGAGTCGGGCTAGTTAATACCTTCCTATGTGAGCTGTAACATCTCATTACAGCCCCTCACTAGGGCAGCTGCCCCCACCCTAGTCCCAGCCACCTTCCATCTGAATTTTTGCCATTACCTTCTAAGTGGTCGCCCTGCCTTCAGCCTTGCCCTCTACACTCTATTTCCCAATAGCAGCCAGAGTGATTTCCTTAGAACATAATCCAGCTCTGGCCTTCCTCTGCTCAGAGCCCTTCAGTGACTTCCCTTATCTCTCAGGGGAGAAGTTATGCCCTACAATTTCGTACAGGACCCTATGTGACCCGGGCCCACCTCTCTGACTTTCGCTCCTGTGATTTACTCCTCTTCTGGAAAAAGAACACCACAGCCTCTAAATTTACAGTAAGACCTTGTTGTTACCAAAAACTACATTACGGGAAGGAGAGGGGGAAGTGTCTAGAAATTGGGTAACCACCATACCCTATGTCCTTAAAACGTCGAAATTACAGACTTTTTTTACATACTATATTACCTTAACCCCCCGCCCCATCTGAAAATTGCCTTATGCATCAGGAGGGGTGTAGGGATTTTTGTGACACTTAAATGGGAGTGGAGGCAGCTAGGGTGGAAAAGAAGGAAAACTAGGAATTGCCAGAGGATGGGAAATACTGTAGTTCTAAATTAGCAAACTTCAAAGGGCCACATGGAAGGAATGAAGACTACACACTTTTACAGTGCTTTCTAGCCAGACATTAGCAAATTATCATTTTACTAAACTTTAATTTTTTTCCCTAAATAGCAGTTTGTGAAACTTGAAGCTCTAAGGAACAAGAAGAAGCCAAAAATGGCAGGAGTGGAGTAAGGAGGAAAAAAATCAACGCCTCAATTGAACAAATGCCCTAAAAACATTTCCTCCTCAAGAATCTTTATACTTGCTGTTTCCTCTGGCTGTATATGCTCAAATATCCTCACCTCCTTCAAGACTCTGCTTAAATGACCATGACCACATATACAAAATAGTGTCCCCAGCCTGCTTATCCTGCTTTATTTTCTTCATAATATTTATCACCTCCTGATATACACATATTCCTGTTTTATCGTCTGCCTTCCCACATTATAAAGTGAACTCTGTGTGGCAGGACCTTGGTTGGGTCACTGCAGTAAGTCCAGTGCCAGTAAAGTACTTTGGTCATAAAGAAATTTTCAATGACTGTTTGTTGAATGAATCAAGATCACCCAACTTGTGAGTCTCAATCTTTTGGGCTCAAGTCTTCTAACTCCAAATTTCATTCCCTTTCTAATAATATAGCACACCTCCTTTCCTAAAACACAGGGAAAGCAGTTTTTTTTTAAGGAGTCATCTTCTTTCACTTTCTCTACTTCCTCACTTTCCCAATTCTCTTTAACTGACTAACCTGGCTTCCTCATCCCTATTCTACTGCATCTGTTCTTATCAAGGTCACCAAGAACCACTTCCAATGGCACATCCTTTCTTGGCTTCCAGAAAGCACACGCTCCTGGTTAACCTCCAATCCAGTGACCACATCTGCTCAGTATCTCTCACTGGCTCTTCAGCCTCTAACCCATCTCTATTTGTTGTAGTTCCTCAGAGCACAGTCCTGACTCCTCTTTCCTTCTCCATCTACAAACTCTCTACCAAGGTAATTGTCTCTAATCCCATGACTTTAAACTACTATGTAGAAATGACATCTAAATTCGTATCTCTAGCTCTGACCTTCCCCCTGAATTTCAGCCTTTCTTGTTCTCCAAAAGCCAACTTAGCCCAAGAAGCATTAAAATTAACTTGACAAGAATGGGTCCCATGAGTTCTGCTCCCCAAGCCTTATCCTCTCCTAAGTCTCCACCAACTCTGAAAATAACACCACCATTAACAATAACACCCAGTTATTGCCCCCTATGCCCTATTCCCCAACAGCAGCCAGACTCAACCACTCAGTGGTTCAAGTCCAAATCTTAGGATTCAACTTACATTCTTCTCTTTTCCTTGCATACTACATAGTAATCCATCAGAATTCTGTTGGCTCTACCTCTGAAATATAACCTGAATTAACCTACTTCTCTCCATCTCTATGGCTACCCTAATCCAAGCCATCATCATCTCTCTGTTATATCCCCACTGCCTTCAACAGCGATTGACACACCACAGGTGCTCAATAAATATTTGATGAAGGAATTAGGGAATGAATGAACGAATTTAGCTTCTTTTCCATCTGGAGTTATCAGTTTATTGGTTTCATAGGAGAATGCTTTAGAACTAGAAACTCATTTCACAGCAGAACTCAGATAACCCAATCAGTAAAATATACATCCTGATGCCCCAAAATGCCAGTCCTGCCACTTGCTCCAGTAGGGACTTGGCCATTCCTTTCGTGTCTTCTTGAGTGTTTATAATGAAAACCTGCTCTGAAGAAAGGAGCTAACATTCTTCACACTGAAATATGATTCTGAGTCACTTCAGTGATTCAGCCCCCACAAAGTATTTGTGAACAAGGCCTTAAAATGGATGAAGAAAGCCAAACATTAGAACAGTAGACAAGAGGGATTTACAGGAGCCAGTGGGGACTTCCCTCCATTTCCTCCTAAGGACAGCTCTTTCCTGGGAGGCACTTCCTTCAGCCAAAGATTAGACTCAGCAAAACCCACACAGATGTCCCTTGTAAGCCACATTACAGGAACAGTTCTAAAACGGCAGGAAGTGGCATTCCAAACAGCACTATTAAGATATACCTGTGTTTCTCTTGTTCCTCCGGACTGCAACCCCATCG
>PVIY010011744.1:0-64269 GCA_004026745.1 Myrmecophaga tridactyla
C
This sequence comes from Myrmecophaga tridactyla, assembly GCA_004026745.1. Lineage (NCBI taxonomy): Eukaryota > Metazoa > Chordata > Mammalia > Pilosa > Myrmecophagidae > Myrmecophaga > Myrmecophaga tridactyla. The sequence goes on from PVIY010011744.1 coordinate 2, forward strand.
ACTTGCAGCTCAGCCCAGGCCTTTGGAGATGCAGAAAGAAGTCACCCCGGGGAAAGTTGTTGGAACCCAGGGGCCTGGAGAGAAGACCAGCAGAGACCATCCTGTGCCTTCCATGTAAGAAAGAACCTCAGTGGAAAGTTAGCTGCCTTTCCTCTGAAGAACCAACAAAATAAATCCCCTTTTATTAAAAGCCAATCCATCTCCGGTGTGTTGCATTCCGGCAGCTAGCAAACTAGAACAGGTGGCAACTGGCTCTCTGAAAACAATATATACAAGTGTATACATAGGTATATATATACACATATTACTGATATAAAGATGTGTAGCACATGATTTATGGATAGTAATAAAATGTAATACTCTTTATTGTAAACTTTGTCAATTGTCTCTCTCAGAATACTTTTGTTGATTTTAGCAAAATATTCTTATCCATAAGCAACCTATAGTTATGAGGGGAGTTGGGACATAAATGTTCATTGATACTTTTGTTTACACTAACAAGTAAAGCGAAAACATGTACAAATATGTGTATGCTAGAACTTCCCCATGCTGGAACTTCCCTATTTGTCAGGGAAGTTTTTGAATGCTTAAAGAAAATTTTTTGAAATGTGTGTGCCATAGTCAATGGTAATGGCTATTGACATTTGTTTTATCCGCATCATTAACAGTTTTCCATCTCTGAATTCTAGATAATCAAGGAAACAATAAATCAGGCTCCAATTTGTGTCATTTGCTGATTTCTGTAGTGATAAGTCTTCCCACCATACCTGATTTCAAGCTATCCCTATGACCTCACTGAACTTGGAGTTGGGAAGGGATGCATAGAAGCATACTGTTACATATAGTGTTTCTATCAAGCAGATACAATAGATGTAAATGTCCTCAAGAGCACAGATTAGTGTAAAATAACTAGAGAGGGATACATTTTGAGCAATCATTACCTTTGTCCTTAATGTAATTTATTTAACTATAAGTTTACATATTTCAATTTTTAAGGATGGTTTTTAAGGACCAGTTCACCAAATTCCTGAAAATGTAGCAAACAGCTCTTGCAGGCTGCTGTCAGTTGGCTCCAACTTACCAATGGTTGGGTTCATTTTTCCATTTAGCGAACATTTCCTGAGCATCTCGTGCTTACCAGGCACTGTTCTAGGAACTGTGAATATGGCAGTGAACAAAATAAAACAAAAAACCTAAATTTTCTTCTAGTTCTAAAACTGTATGAATTTTAGCCACTACTATTATAATCAGTCTGGTCCCTATGTATTTGCCTTAAGTTCTCCAGTTCTTATTTCCTTCTGCCAGCCCCCTTCACAGTTCGCTCTGATATCTGCATCACATTCTCAATCACACTCCTGCCGCAGTGCCTGCAGCACTTATCTAGTAATCTGGGGAGCCCAAAGCGTAGAAGTGGCAACTACAGAACATGGTCTGACCCACCACAGAGATTCAGCAGCACCCCTGGGCACAGAAAATAGTGTGGGAGATCCGCTAGCAATGCAAAAAGGCTGGACGTTCAGTGGACAGAGGGATGATGATCAGACCTGTGGGGGAGCAGTTCTTTGTGGGAGTCCTCTCTGACTACCTAATTCCCTGCCTCACTCCCATCTGTCTTGATACACATACGCCTTTCCTGTCTTCCCAAGGCACCCCAGACTTCCCTTATCTCCCTCTCCCAGGACAAAAACTTGGGAAAAAAAAAATTAGAGAGCATGCCACAAAACCAGAAGTATTTGCTGACTAACTGGATGAATGCACTAGGAAGTGTATTTATAATTATTCAAGTGGCCTGTCCCAATGCTTGTAAATTCATTATCCCTGGGAGATCAATGTATATATAGCACATGTGAAAACTGCTCTCTGTTTCGGGGGCTATTTGGTTTTAAGATGTAAATCTGAATTAAACCAAAATTGAACGTCCCTAAATTAGACATGGAAAATTAAGATGTCCCACAGAAGGTTATGAGAAGAGGAGATTTAATAACGTCCTGGGAAACAGGAAATAATAGCTTTCTTACCTCCTTGCTGCATGGACTTGGATCTTAGCCTCGGCTTGTTAACGCAGGAGATTGGGCTGCATTTTCCCCATAGTTCTTCCAAATCTGATGTTCCATGATTCTATTAAATTTTCCTGACACTTGCAGGATACAAAATGGATGATTTGTGATAACTTTTTTTGTGTGCATTATAGAGTTCAAGGACAGATTTGATAGGAAATGTTGGAGGAAAGAGTGTGGGGCATGCATGATCCACAGTTGGTTCCATTATAACACAATTTCTGTATCCCCCTTAGCTCACATGCATTTGACAACTTGGAGAATGATTCGTTTTACAATATTGAAGTTGTGTTGATTCAGAAGCCATTTTTCCTAGGCAGGAGGAACACAGATAGCAGGAGAGGGCAGAGTCATAGCTCCCTCTAATCAGAAGGTCACACCCACTATTGGGTTACGTTAATCTCCATGGAAACAAACTAATCAGAGGTTTTCACCCTACAATATTGCATCCAGATTAAAAGAAATGGCTGCCCCTACAAGATTGGATCAGGATTAAAACATGGCTTTTCTGGGGTACATAATCGTTTTAAACCAGCACAAAGTGTATATATGGTTGTTTTTAAAATGAGGAAGAATACAATTCTCTCGGGTGCACCGGGTTAGCCAGTTTCACCCTGCTGAAAATGCGGTGCTAATTGCTGTTTCCACCAAGGGTGTATCTGAGTAGTTGTTCACTCCCCCTCACTAGCTGTTGAAACCAAAGATAAGAGTTAGTTGCAGCAATAAGGAAAAATGAGGGTGGAAACTTTCTTGCTATACTCCATCAAATGGCTTCCTAAGTCCTTTCCTGCTTACAGAACTCAGACACTTTTGCATTGTTTAAATAAGAAAGCTTTTCTCCAAAGACAACTAAAATGCTCTTTCATAAAATTAGATATTCTTTCATAGCATTGGGGAAGAAATAAAGAGTCAGGCTTTGTACTGTTCTGTACGAAACATGACATTGGTGTCGTTTCATTCTTTTTCCTAAATCAGCCTTCTAAAAATACAGTCAAATCATATTGAGCTGCCTAAATAGAATTGCATTGATGTAGTAAAAAATTCGAAGCAGCTGCTATTTTCCAAATGCTTTCTTTACAGTATAAATTATTTTAATTGTATTAAATATATTTTCTTTATATAAAAATCCAATAATTAGTGTCTTATAAATTCAGTGATTTCGGTCCTCTTTTTTTTTTCTTGCATGCCAAGTAAATGAGGTTGAAGGTCACTAGAAATCACTAGTAAAGTGATATGATTGTTTTTTTTTGCTTTTTCAGAACTTCTTGTATGTGGAAATAGCCACAGAATGTTTCTACTAACTTGTTCTCAGCTTTTGCCCTTCTGCTCTCAGAGGACATTTTTAGGAGGGAAAAAATAGTCTTCATGAAACCTAGTGTTGAATAATTTCACTCAAGGACATGTTTAGGTTGTCAATATTTTGATAATTTTGCCATTATGATAGGGGCAGGGAATTTAATCCAGCATACGTAAATATATCATGTATGAATTAAACTGTCTTTTGAGCAAATGGTTATCATTTATTTTTTCAAATTGAATAGCACCAACTATAATGAGTTTTCATCTCCAGTGTGTGACGCTTCATTTTGGTTTTGGTTTTATTGCAAAAATGGACAACCATTATACCAGAAACTACTATGAGGTCTCAATGTGTAGAGTGGAAAGTTTCTTTATCAAACAAATCTTTAAATGGGAATTGTAATTTTTAATACCTATTTTGTGTTAGGCCAGTGCTAACTCTCACAACTCTCAGAATTCAAATGGGGAGATGTTTAAAGCTTCCATTTTTCAAATGAGAAATTAGAATGGCATCCTTTTTAGTGGTGGACAACCCACTTTTTCCTTGATGAGACAAGATGTCAATATTTCTTTTCGGGTGTATGGAAACCCTCCTTCCTCTTATTGACAGCTGACAATGATTCCATTGGGTCTGTGTGCAGCTAACCAGGCTCTAGTTGGTGAATACTTCACTTGTCTCTGAAAGGTTTAGGAGGCGAAAGGGTGAGAAAGAAGGATGGTAGACCGGGAACTTTAAAGTGGGCGGGTTTATTTCTGTGCTCCTGGGCTGAGCTCACCAAACCAGAGATGGAGGGAGGTGAATCAGTGTCTGGGTGATGGTGTGGGCAGTTTATAAGCAAGGGGGTCAGGTGACATCTGGAAGGGGCAGTTCTCTGAAAGTCAGGTGTCTGGAAGGGGCGGTTCCAGAAGCCATGTTGGGAGGGGCGACACAGCCTCCACAGTTCCAGTTGTAGTGCCGTTCCCCTGACCTAACCTTCTCCAGTATTTCACAACTGCACACTGTCCCATTGAGCTTCCTTGCACTAATCTTTATGTATGTGTGAGTGCATTTTTATAAGAAGGGGTTGGCTTATTTGAATCTGAGTAACTCCAGGAAAGCAGACACTGCAAATAGTCACTTTTAAGTTGTGCAGAAGCCAGGGGCTCAGATGAGATGTGGCTGGGGAGCTGCCTCCTCACCCTGCGTCTCTTCCTGCATGCGATGCCCACATTTACCTCTCCTGTTATCCAGATCCGACCCATCCTATGAGGCAGTCTTCCCTCTGAAACTCCCTTGAATGGTCAGTTCCCTGACACTACTCACCCAGCATCTGGGACACTTACCTCATTGCTTTCCGTACACTGTTAGCTGCCTGTGGCCAGGAGCCATGTCTTTTCCTGGTCTCCCCCAGTATCTGGAATAATCACCCCAGAAAAAGGCACTTGTAGGAACATACAGGGTTTTCTCTGCTGCGAGTGGTTAGAATGCCCAACTCAAACTAGCTTAATAGAAAAGAAGTAATTGGCCCATATAATTGAAAAGGCCAGTCTGGTCTCAGTTCAGGCTTGGTGCAAGGTTTCAGACAAGGTTAGCAAGCATCTCACCCATTTTTCTCCTCTGCTGCCCTCTGCCCATCCGCTGGCACGTTCTTCCTTCATTGTTCCGCAAAACATCCCAGTCTGTCCTATCCTCTAAAAAATCTGCGAGAAAACTCATCCATTCAATCTAACAAGTATTTAGTGTGTCTGCTATATGCCAAGAAATACTCTAGGTCCTGGGGATAGACCATTAAGCAAAACTGATGAAAATCCTTTGCTTGTCTCTACTGATTCTCTTTTTCCCAAAGTTATGATAAAATGTCCTGGGACTGAGTCTTATTGGTCTGGTTGGGGTTACTTGCGTACCCCTGAACTGTCCTGGAGGGAGAAGAAATACATCAGAGGTGAGGTCAGCCCCCCAGGACTACATGGAGTGAGTGAGCTCTGTTGACAAGTTCAGGGGTGTTGCAGGACACGTGGTTCCCCAAAGGAAAATCAGTGCATTTTTGCCAGCAGGTTGAAGAATGGATGCTGCTAAGCAAGCAGAAACAATAGCAGCTCACGACTGCTGGTACATGCTCACTAGCTTGTTGGTTGGCTGGCCCCATGGTCTTGGGAATCCTGCCCTTGGGGTCCCCAGTGCCTGAGCATTGCTGACGCACACTCTCTCCCCTCTGACTGCAGCTCCAGGTGAAGATGAGCGAGCGGGCCGCCTCGCTTAGCAACATGGTGCCCCTGCCTCGCAGCGCCTACTGGCAGCACATCACGCGGCAGCACAGCACTGGCCAGCTCTACCGCCTGCAAGGTAAGCGCAGGGCCCACCCGGTACCCTGGGGGTGAGCCAGTGCCTGACAACTGCAGGGTGCCCAGACCCTAGGAGGGTTTCAGCTCAATTTTATGTTGTTGCATGTCACACCCATTAGTCCTCTCTTCCCAGGGTCAGCGCCCCCATCTAGGTCTCTGGGTGTCAAATGTTTGTGTCCATCACAATGACCTGAGGGTTTGTTTAAAAAGCAGATTCTTAATGCAGATTCTTGGGCCCTCAACCCCAGAGATTCTAGTTTTTAAAGTGCAGGACATGCCTTAGGAATCTCCACTTATACTCCTGCCCAGGGTTTGGGCAGGGGATCTGGGGTCTACTCTTTGAGAGACAGTCTAGTGGAGTCATTCTTAGGGTGGTTCTTGGGCTAACAGTTTCAGCATTACCTGGGGACCTGATGGAAATCTAACTTTTTGGACCTTTCCTAAACCTACTAAATCTGGGGAACTCTGGAGGCTGGTCCAGCACCTGTTTTTAACAAGCCCTCCAGATGATTTGAGAACCACTGTTCTAGTGGGAAAAGCACTGGACTAAGACAGGGAGTCCTGGGCTCTGGTTCTGTTGTGCAACTTAATGTAACTCCTAATAAGCCCCTCTCCTAGGAAAGAGGTCTCTGATGCAGGGTACACGATGGCCCACAGGATGGACAGCAACAACACTTAGAAATTCTGTTTAAACATTTCATCTTATCCTTTTAAATGTGCATTTTAATGTTTTATTATATATAACAATAATTTGTGCATGTGCAACTTATAAATAAATAAATAGGTGCATCTTGGAGATCCCTGCTGAAGAACTGGTCATGGTGGGGGTGCATTATGTCAGAACTAGGAAGAGCATGCCCTAACGAGACTGTGAGGCCCTCAAAGGCAAAGTCAGTGTCTTGTTCAGTGTCGCGCTGGCTCATGAAGGCCTGCTCCAGTCCCTGGCACCTAGCTCCCATGCAGAAGTTTGCTGAATAGATGAATACAAGAATGAATGAATGAATGAACGAATGACCACAGAGAACCATAACCTTTTCTTGGCCTCAGTAATAAATGCCAGCTCTCTGTACCCTCGCCACCCCTTCTTTCAGCCGCTCCTGCTGGACATTTCCCAGAAAACTTTATATGGGCTCTTCCTCTCCCGGAAATGCTGCTCCCTTCCCCAACCAAGGGGAGACCTGGGCCTACTGCCACCTCCCCAAGGAAGCCCTCCCAGACTTACCACTAATGTGGAAATCTCTGATTCTGTGTCCACATCAGATGAAAGCAAAGACCCTTTCCTTTATCTCAGTGTTAATTTCATATTGATGCACATGGCCATTGACTCATTCAAGCTCTTCCCCCAATCAGTAAGGCCAGGAGGGTGGGAGAGCTTTGTCTCTTCTTACTCTCATTGCTTTATGCCCAGTGCCATGCGTGGAGTAGCCGTGCATAAACATTTGTTGCAAGAATGCATAATGTCAAGAGAATACTGAGGGTTTTTACTTTTTCTTTATGACTCTGTTCCATTCAGTAGGAGCGAATGACTGCAGTACCGAGTGGGTGCATGAGTTTACCTTCCGAGGCCCTGTTTTCTATGATGGAGGCATGGAGAGAGTTGAGTTTAGAGCAGCCAGTGGTCTCAAATGCCATGTGTTCCCATGCCGTCTTCAGAATTGTTTGCAGTACTTGAGTTTTAGCATCACAGTTTTTGTCATACACTACACACATGCTATCGTTTAATTTCTTTCAATCTCTTCTATTTAAATAAGTTTATTTTTTAAAAGAAAAGCCCACTTCAGTACCTTTATACTATTAAAACAGCTGGCTATATTTTTCTAGTATTCAATAAGACAAATACTAACAATTGAAGGTCTACAAATCCTTCACAGACTATTTAAATGCTATTGCTTGCCCAAGGTGCTCATTTACATGACAAGAAGTTCATCTTTTGTTCCAACAATACCCCTCCTCCTCTCCCCCACCCTGTCCCCCTTCCAACTGAAAGAAAAAGAGAAATGAAATTGGGAAAATGTAATGTCTTGTGGGAGCCACGCCGTGAGGTGACACAACATATGCCTTCTGCCCTCTTGGCTGGTGTATATGGATTGTTCACATACATTGATGTATATCAGACTCACTTTTCTTAACAAATCTGGGCGTTTATCTTGGAAATCAGCATTATAGGGGAATTAATCAAATGGGTTTGAGAACATTTGCTTCATTTCTTCCTCAAATTTAGTCCTAGATCGCCACCTGCTGGTTTTCTTTGGTATTACCACCAGGTGGTGACTGGGGAATGCATTGGGAGAGATGCCAGCTCTGACACGCAACATACACTGACACATTTAATTTACCTTCACAGTGTCTCCCACCCCACTTTTCCGTTTTCACATAGAAATTCTTTTCTACAGTTAGGCAAACACAGAATTAATATGTGAAGAAGGTTTATCGTGAAAACCTTGAAAAATTTATAAAACAGAGGGCTTCAAAAGGTGTACGCTGAACATTGTATTCACAGGATTTTGTAAAGAACGTATTGGACAAAATAACCATCGAGTAACGTTCTCTAAATTGTGTTTTGTGGGGTGCCAATCCCAGAAGTTGTAGGCCTTGCCCCAAAATACGGTGGTCAAACAAGTTTGGGGAAAAAGCTGCATGTTAAATTCTCTTTTGGAGATTGACAGCGCCACTCATTTTTTTCAAGACTCTGATAAAAATGAAGTAAAGAATGTTTAATCTTGCTTAACCCTAAGCTTGGCAAATTTATTTGAATACGCTACCTCTTCCTGCCTTTTATATAAACATATCGCTAGTGTAGTGCTGAAATGCCAGCTTTGTTCTCCAAGGGGGAGACAAGACATATTAGAAGAGTGTCTTTTTAAAACCTCATCTTTCCTGAGAATCTCCTGGGTATCAGGCTTTGCATTAGGCACTATCTGAGTCCATTGAATCCTCAAAACAACAGCCTAAAAGAATTTTATTCTCATTTGCATCTTAGAAATCGGGAATTTGAGGGATTAGTAATGTGCCCAAGATCACATATCTATCTAGTGAGTCTTAAGGTTCTCATTTCTCATTCATTCACACAGTAAAGTTTTGTTGAACATCTACTTAGTGCCAAGCACCTTGCTAGATGATGGAGATTATGGAACTGCTAGGCAGGCATATTCCTCCCCTCCTGGAGCTTACTGTTGGATTAGAGTAATGGTGAATCATTAAACAAGCACTTCATTTCAAATTTGGTTCATGCAATGATGGAAAAGAAAGGGTTTGTAATAGAGAAAAATGAGGTTGGGAAGGACAATGAGAAAATGCTACTCTCAACAGGGTGGTCACAGGAGGCCACTCTAAGGCTGTGGCATTTATCCTGTGGAATCTGAGAAGGGGCGGGCATACTGAGAGCCAAGAAAAAGCATTCTCTATAAAGGAATCAGCAAGTGCAAAGGCCCTGAGACAGAAAGCTGGGGGCATTCAGAGAGCAGAAGGGTGCTGTGGCTGCTGCATAAGGAGCATGGGGAGGCAGGCAGAGGGTGGGCACAGGTACTAAGATGTGCTGATTCTCCGTGTAGGGAAAGCCTTACTGAGCCCCATGTTTGGCAGCGTCAGGTTTACTTTGTGTTCTGAAGCTGTCACCCTGATTGCTGTGTGGTGAGGGGATTGCAAGGGACAAGAAAGTAAGCAGGGAGACCAGGCCCAATGTCCCTGCATCTGAACACGGTGTGAACAGTTTCATGCGGTAAGCAGCCTTGTCCTCCTTCCTCATCTCCTTGTAGTTGTGATCTTAGGAATCTCTACCCTCACTTCAAAGGTGCTCCATTGTTCAAATTATTTCTTTATTATTGGAATTGCCTTGGAAGGTAGCGTCGTTTGTTTCAAATTAAAAACAAATAAAAAAAAGTGTAGGCATTTATATCACCTTTCACTTTGACTCCAGATAATGTTAGGAAATCAAAGAGTGGCACTGACATGTGTTAACACTCCACCAGGCATCTTCCTTCTTCCCTTATTTGGTCCTCCTGGCAAAAGTTGGAACTGGCAAGAAGAGGATTCAGGGAATGAGAAACTGAGACCCTTGAGAATATTTTAGTCTTCCAAGGCTGCCGTGACTATTACCTCAAAGCGCATGGCTTAAAGCAGCAGAAACTTATTTTCTCACAGTTCTGGAGGCCAGAAATGGCAGTCAGGGTGTCAGCAGGCCATGCTTTCTCTCAAGGCTCTAGAGGAGGATTCTTCCTTGCCTCTGCCAGCTTCTTGGGGCACCAGGCATTCCTTGGCATGTGACAACATCATTCCAATCTCTGCCTCTGTCTTCACATGGCCAACTGTCCTCTACCACTGTGTGTCTCCTCCGTTTTGTAAGGATACCAGTCACATTGGATCACAGTCTACCCTAATAATTCAGTATGGCCTTATGTCAACTTGAATGCATCTGCAAATACCCTAATTCCAAATAAGGCACATTCATAAGTACTGGAGGTTAGGGTTTCACCATATTTTGGGGGAGGGTATAATTCAACCTATAAGAGGTCAGGAACTTGCTAGGATCACATGGCTAGTGGATGGAGGGACTGGTGCGAGAACTCCAGCCTTCTGACTCTTAGTCTGGGGCAATTTCTTCTATCACATGGTTTTACCTGTGAAGGAAATCCTGCCGCCATGGGTGATTCAGACACACATCTCATTGATTGAAATAACTGCTGAGGAATCAGTCCACCCTCTGTGGTTTACATATTTATTATATTAAGAACAATAGCTTCTCGGAGCAAATAGGTACTTGGGGAAGTCAACCGTCCTTATCCAATATTGGCTCTACCCCAGTCACATACATTGTATATGCAACAGATAAGAGAGAAGTAATAAATTAAGACCTGAGAAAATGTGAAAGGATGACCAACAAACTAGGGTCACAAACTCACATGTCTGAAATAGGACAGATATGAGTAATGGGGGGTCCCTGCTGTATCACAGGGAGGGTGTAGGTCCATCTAATGAGGTTGACCTGCACTCACCTTGAGGAGGTCATGCTGCAGGAGAATATAGGACCAGGCCTGTCTCCCACTTTTCCAGAGCAGGGAAATCTTCATCTTTATGGAAATCTGCAGTTATTTAAATATTGGCAAACAATTCAGAATTATTTATGAGCCTGTGCAGGCCATGAAACAAGCCTGGACCCAGATACAGTGATCTTTGTATGAACTGCAAAAATGTGGGAGAGATAGGAAAATCTCTTAATACATTCCCCAGTTTTAAGCTAAAAATGATATTTAAAACAAGCTGGAAAGATTCAGTTTGCTATCAAAATAGATGTTGTTTCCATGTCGATTTGACCCCAAGTAAATGCTATCAATTCCTTTTCCCGGAAACGCACATGTCTAAGGAGCAAGGGCTGAAGGAGCAGAGAAAAGCTTTGCATTTGATTCGAGATTTGGATTTAATAGCATTTGCATGTTGACTGCTTCTGGAGGGAAGTCATAGCAAACTGTAGTAAAGGTATATCTGGAGTTTTACTTGTGATTCTCACATCCATTAATTCAATTTCTATTTAGTATTTGTGTGTGTGTGTGTGTGTGTGCACGTGTGAATGTGCAGGAAAGAGAATATGTGTTCAAGATGACTGAAAGGGGGAAGAAATTATTTTTAGTGATTTGGGATATTTTAACATCCAGTTCTGTGATCACCACTCTTGTATTGCAGCAACTTTGTCATAGGATTCAGATTTGAAGCTTGCAAATATCTGGATCCATGGTGTCTTTAATGTTTCCTTGCTTCCTTTGTTTGGTGTTGTCACAACAGTAACTCATGGAAGACCTTGCAGTTCATGAAACCCTTTGGTTTTCATTTCATCCTCGGCTGTACAATGAGGAGGGCGAAACACCCGTTTTGCAAGAGTGGAAAAGTTATGGTTTTCCTTCTGATAGGACATCTAGTGGGGCTCAGACTCAACTCTGATGACAGACAGAGCTATTTGTGGTAATGCAATAAAGCTTAAAGTTAACATTAATGATCATATGCCACCATAAACCTTTTTGTATAGTTCAGTGTTTAAAACGAATAACGTATTTTTAAAAATGCATTTAGGTGGGAAATACATGCTCTACTTGACTGCAGTCCTGCCTCCTTGTGTATTTTGCCTGCTTGATCCATATAATTGGTTTCCAAGCCTGCTAAATATGGTTGGGCAGGTTTTCCTCTGCCCAGTCCTGAGTGCTTTTTCCACAGCAGACAGATTTCTTCACTTATGGTATCGCTCATCCAGCAGATGGCGGTGTCTCGTTTTTACAAATCAAGCCATGATGTTTACAGAGTTTGGCAAACTATGGCTTGCAGGCCAAACGTAGCCCAACCCATATCTGTATTTTTAAATAAAGTTTTATTGGACCAGCCTCACCCATTTGTTTATATATCATCTATGGCTGCTTTTGTGCTTTAAGTGCAGCGAAGTTGAGTAGTTGGAACAGAAACTGTTTGGTTTGCAAAGCTTAAAATAGTATCTGGTCCTTTATGGAAAGTTTGCCAACTCCTGTGTCGTGACAATCTAACAAGTGGACATAAGGCATCTTCAAAAAAAACTTTTTATAATTTTCACAAAGAGGGCCTTTTGTGTTACCTTCCTAATTCTCCGAAGCCTCTGTCTTTGCTTGGTTTGGATCCTAAGCCTGACATTATAAATTTCAATGGGTTTGAAGAAGTTGTCCTTTATAGCATTGTTACCTAGCTGTAAACAAATGCATTTGTTTAAATTAGCACTTGTCTGATTTCCACTTGCATCTCCAAAGAGCGTCCTAACCAAAAGTTTCCATAGTTCTGTAACTTGGTCTCATCTCCCTAAATATCCTGAGTGTAGGGATTGATACAGATGAAAAATTAAGGGGGAAAATAACTGATTAATAGTCTGACCATAGTTCAGTGCAAATGTCACATGTAAGTTATATGTTAATCACACAAGCTCTCGTATGACCCTTATTTGTGTATCACTGTGGTTAGCTCTGGGAAAAAAATCCTATGTCATGATGTGTCTATTACTAAATTTTTTTTTTTTTTAAATATACAGAAACTTACTACCAGCTAATTTGATTGTGGGCTTTCTTGATATATAACCTCCTTTTTAAAATTCTTTTTGGAAAAGATGTCACCAGTCCTCTGAAGCTTCATCGAACAGAGACTTTTCCTGCCTACCGCTCTGAAGCATTGACAGTAACTGCCAAGAATTGTTAACACACGTGTGGTGTGATCACTCGTCTGCCCAGGAGGTCACGGATAACAGCGAGGGAAGTGGCAATGAGAAGAAGCTTCACGTCCTAGCGAAGTGGTCATCGGGAAACTCTGCAATACAATGTTTTTCTTTATTTCCTTTCTTTTCTTTTCTTTTCATTAAAAATAATCTTACCATAATTGAAACCAGTTGTGTAGATAATGACTTTTTGTTCCCTCTTTTTCAGCTGGACAGAAAGGAGTCAATACCACAAAATGATTTTCTATTGTAGACCCCACGTCCCTTGCACTTCTCTGAATCTGTCCTTTTGTGTGGATTCTTGTGCTTTTCCTTCCGAGTGTTTCAATTGTATGACAGTCAGTACTGACAATAAAATGGTTCTTAATTATTTATTTGTTGATACCCTGTTCCTCAGGTACTCGTTCTGTGGTTCTGGTAAACTAATGGAAATCATCTTTTGTTATTTAGCCAATTCATTAAGTCAACGCTTTTGACAAACACTCTTACACTAAGTTCAGAAATAACTTTTCAAAGAACCCTTTAGTATTGCCCATAGGGTTTTAATTTCTTTCACTCATATTCCTCATTTTTTTCTTTTACATTTTTATTGTGTTGGGAGTATCTTCACGAAATATTTAAAAATGAAATATCATCCTTCACCCGTGTGGTCTTTGGGTTCTGGCGATGCGATGTTCTCCAGATCCTCAGATTTTTCACGGGCATCTGACTAATTTTCCTTGTGAGCCACAATCATGGTTTGGTGTTGCCTTAGATGAGGTTGGATATAACTCCAGCCATTTGTGCATTTCCCACTCATTAAACTGGTCTACACTGGGCATCTAATGCTGAGCATTGTGCTAAGGGCATGGATTGGAAGTAAAAGGACACAACTTCTGTTGCCAAAGACCTCAAATCCAGGGGAAAAGGACAAGGGCCCCGAGGTTCCCCAGGCTTCCTTGCTAGGTCAGGATTGAATCTTATAAGCATCTGAGGTTGCAGTTGCTCTAAAGCCTCATGAAGACGTGCAAGTGTCTGTCTGGTTCACTATGTTCTTTCCAGTGGGGCTGCCAGATAAGATACAGGATACTCAGTTAAGTTTGAATTTCAGATGAACAGTGTATAAATGTGTCCCAGATATTGCAGAGGACGTAATTATACTACAGAGTTTGTTCATTTCTTATCTGAAATTCAGATGTAACTGGATATTTTATATTTTTCTTTGCTAAATCTGGCAACTCTAATTCCCAGGCCTGGAACTGTGCCTGGCACAAAGCTCATGCTTAATAAATATGTCTTGAATGAATGAATGAATAAGTAAATGTGCATTCTTGAAACAAAATTGTTTACTTCAAAAGGAAGCAAATTAATTTCCGTTGTATATTTCTCTGTGCTAGGTGCTGGGGTAGGCACTTTCAAAAATCTTATTTCCACCAGAAAATATTAGCCTGTATTTTGGGGGGAAATATTCATAAATTAAACCCCAAAAAGGGGAAATAAAAAGATTCATTTTCATTTGTGTTTTTTTCAAGAAATTCATGATTTGCCAGAATGGAGATTGATACCCATTGGATCCAAAGACCTGGCTAAAATCCCACTTGGATCTGACTTGGTTGAGAATTCCAAGGACATTCCTGTTATAATGTGTTTTTTTCTCAGGGGTCAAGAGATATTGTGGGGAGGTGGGTTGAATTAAATAGAAAATTAATTAGTGACTGAGGGATGCATAAATGACTTAGTACTAGTGGCTTCACTGGATGCGTTTGTGCTCTCTCTGGGCACTTTCCCTATCATTTTTGCTTCTCCTGCTTCTCCTCCATGTACTCATACTTGTCTTTTAAAAACTTGGTTTGCCATGCCCATTTGATGGTTCTCTCACTGTTCCTTTTCCTCACTCCATCTGTCTTTTTTTTTTTTTTAATCTTTCCCTTCTAAAACTGTCTCATAAGAGACTCTCCCTGGCTCCCAAGGCCTTGAAAGCCAACATGGAGGATTAAGTTAAAGCAGTAGATAAAGAAAATGGAATTAAAGAAATAATTATAAATTTAATGAAGTCAAAATTGCTGAAGCAAATCTAAAGCTAATGAGTTGTGAAGAAATGTTGCTGAATGGAGCTAACTCCAAGTGGGAACCTCTTTTAGGACTTTTGAGAACAGAAGCATAGTTACAGAGAAAAAGCTATAGTTCTGTTGGGCTGTCCTGACAGAGTTTATGTATTTGTGAGTGTAACTAGTCAGAGTTCTCTAGGAAAACAGAACTAATAGGAGACATACATAGATATATAAATATTTTGAGATTTATTATAAGAATTGGATGACATGACTATGGGGATGGGAAAGTCTGAATTTCATAGGGTGGGCCATAAGCTGGGAACTCCAATGAAGGTTTTAGATGAATTCCCCAGGAGAAGCTGGCTGAAATAGAGGTGAAGTTCTTCCTTCTGACTGCTGAAATCATCAGTTCGTCCTTGAAGGCCTTCAACTGATCAGCTGAGACCTTTCTTGCAGTTGAAGTCAATCTCCTTAGTTGGCGGTAGTGGTAATCAGCCACAGATGACATAAACTGATGGTTTAAATCCATGAAATATCCTGACAGTAATGATCAGGCAGTGCTTGCTTGACCAAGGAACTGGACACCATAACACATGAATTTAACTATCACAATGAATATTATTCTAAGCGCTTTATTTGCGTTCTTGTAGTAAATCCTCGCAATAGCTATGTGAGGTACATATCATTATCTCCATTTACAGCTGGGGAAATTAAGCCTTAAGCAGTCTATTCTAAAGAATATGTGAAGGTCTCTTAGCTAATAATGGTAAATTCACACTCAAACGCAGGCATTCTGGTCCCTGAACTACTCTGTAAAGCCCCAAGCCATGCTACCTCAGGTATCGGCAAACTTTTCTGTAGATGGTCAGAGTGTAAATACTTTTGGATTTACTGGCATATGGCAACTACTCTGCCATTTTAGCAGCAAATTAGCCAGAGATAATATGCTAACAAATGGCATGGCTGTATTCCAATAAAACTTTCCTTAGGTCTATGTGGTAGTTTGTCAAGCCCCACTCTCAACAATAAGAACATTGAATTCTGTTTCATCAGTTTCACGTTTTTGGTAGAAACCATGAGAAATTTAAGTAATTTAAGCTCTGGCCTTAAGTGAGAAGGACAGTGATTTGAGACCATTTGATTTGTGTTTTTCTGAATTTCTAACCTAAGGGGTTCTGAATTCCTAACCTAAGTGTGCAAAAAAGAATTTGTGGTGGATTTTTACATAATTCAAACTAAATTCTAATATGCTTAAGCCAACATTGCACATAAACTGAAATCCAGAAGCTAAACTACAGATTTTTTCCTACACACAGTTGATATTTCTGTTTAACATCACACATTGGGAAAAGCCATGTATTTTTGGTGGGGAGAAGGAATTGCAGATTCTCCTTAGGATATCCAGCCCAGGGCTAAAATGAACCTTTACCCAGTTGAGGGCAGAATAAAGCAGTCATTCGGTACAATCTCTCTGGAGTAAATATGGGTTCGGATCCCAGGTTCCATATTAATAAGTGTTAGGTCCTTGAGAATGTTAGTGTTCCCATGCCTCAGTTTCCTTCCCATGAATGGTGGGATGGATGAGGCTATCCACCTTCATCAGGGCCATGCTGCCCATCCTGGAGGAGTGGGCAGGAAGTGAAAGATCGCCAAGGTAGAAAGGAGAATCCAGTAGACCTTGGATCAAATACTCCGCATCACAGTGACAAACCCTACAGCTTCTGCTCTCATCTGTAGATGAGTTCACAATACTGTCCACCTCGTTGGGTGGTGGGAAGAATTGAACCCAATGGTGCATGTCCTGAGATCATAAATACCCCTTGACAAAGTGTCCACCATGCAATAATCTCTCTTATGTATGTTTGTATGTGTGTTATGTATTATATTAATATGTCATTGAATAATCAGTTACCTAAACATTTCTTGCCAGTAGCAATTTTTTCAATGGAATGAAGAGAATCCAAGATCATTCTTCCCCAATCTGTATATAATGGTACATTGATGAAACTCATTGGAATAGAGAATAATAATTTGCAAGACTTTGGAGTTTAGGTCAATCAGTATCTCTCTTTTTTTTTCTGCAATAGTTTTTGATTATTAGTAGGCATATGGGTAAACCAGTTGATTTTCCACTGTCTTGAATTTTCCAAACCCACTATATAAATACCAAAACAACCTGGTTTGGGCTTAACTACAGAAAGTTATTGACTCAGGGTTTTGAGACTAAAAGAAGTCCAAAATCAAGATATTGGCAAGATTTGTTTTCTCCTGGAATATGTATATTCTAGTGCTGATTGCCGGCAATCTTTGGGGTTCCTTGGCTTAAGACTCTGTCTCCCATTATATGATGTTGCCCTCTCCTTTCTGGCTTCTGTGATTTCTGGGTCTTCTTTATAAGACCTCCAGTAATTCAGATTAAAACCTACCTTCGTTTATTTGACCACACTTTATTTAAATATAGCATCTTCAAGAGGTGATTCTATTAACAATGGGTTCACATGTTTAAGAACATGTTTTTTTTGTGGGGGGGCACATAAATTCAGCCTACCACTTTCTTCTTTTGTAAATAAGAAATTGCACTGGTTTCTGTAATCCAGACATTTGGTATTTATTCAATGTCATATATGGTGTCTTGAACTCTTTGGTACTTGCTGAAAATAGAGTATGAATAAAAAGACTATCATCACTACCTCCAAGATGCTTGGTCCAGGGTACAAAGTGTGTAAGTCAATTGCTCAGGAAACAAAAGAAACAACAGAGAACAATAATTTGTATAAAGACATTTTTGCACTTTCTTTGGGGGATAATCTTGACTTTCAAGTGGAGGAATACCATATAAAATATTAAAATGAAAATTCTCTTCCCTTTTGTTGCAGAACAAATACATCTATTTCCAAATTTCCATTTAGATAACAAACTCCCTATACCCTTCACATTGAGGTTGCAAGTTCTTTAGGTGGAATATTGGAGGTTGGTCTGCCCAGTCTTATAATGAAGGTCAACAGTTAGCTGATTTCACTATGAACTCATTGAATATAACTGCTGTGATTTGATTTAACCAAGTGTAATAGCCACTGCCTGCATTCTACCCCTAAAGTAGTAGTTCTCAAATGTTGGTAAAGATACGGATTCAAGATCTGGGGTAGAGCCCATGAACCTACATTTTGATCAGCTTCTCTAGGTATTCCAATTCAAGTGATATACAATCCCATTTTAAGAAACATTGAGGAGATAGTCATGGAAAGTGTAGTCAGGTGAGATTTGGCACCTGGAGGCCATCAGCGAGGCACTCCCGTTGAAGATGCCTGTGGGCAGACAGCTGGAGGAGCCCAGCAGCCTGCTGGGATTCCCACAGGAAGTCTGAGATGCTGCCATGGGCAGGAGACATGGGAGCTCTGGAATACAGTGCAAATGGGATTCTGCATGCGGATTACACACAGCACAGGAAGGTGCCCTTTGGGAAGGGTCTCTCCCATGGCATTTCCAGTGCCTTTGCAGTCTTTTCTTGTTGCTATAACAACTGATAATGCGATTCAGTTGACCTTCTCTGTTTCTCTGAGATGCCCCAAGTGCAAGGGCTCCACACACTGTTCTTTTTAATAGGAAAAAGCCACCAAGGAGCTCCTTGTGAAAACAAAGCACAGACTACAACAGACGTGCCAGGTGTAGAAGGAAACAAGAGTCCAGTTGCTGTTTGTGAGGAATCTCCCACCACCTTCCTCTCCCCCTCGGCCCCCACCCCATTCTGCCAACCTCACTGTAATAGCAACTTTCTCTCTTTGGCCTTTAGTAATGATGCATTCCCTTCTAGGGAAAGGCTCAGGGTGCTTGGGGAGATTTGGTTTTGGAAATGGGTGATAATTAGCATTTTGCTTTGAGTCTTAACAGACCCCAATTGTTCCTCTTTGTGTCTGTGTATATTGTGTCTGTATTTACTTACTTACATTGGAAATGCTAAGAGGCTAGTGACCAGATTTGATTTTGTGGGTTCTTTCATTAGATATTTCTTGCCCTAGATCAAGAGAGATGATAGGCAAAGGTAAGTCCTCTACAGGGAGGGTCGGCAAACTGGCCCTCAGGCCAAGTCCAGGGGACCCAGCCAAACTCATTCATTTCCTTATTATCTGAGGCTGCTTGAGTGCTACGATGGCAGATAACGTGGTTGCAAAAGAAACCATCAGCCCTCTACAGGAAAGGCTTGCTCAGGCCTGCTCTATGTAGGTCTTGCCCTAAAGATAACTGATCATCTAGGTCCCCTACTACTGCATGTATCATCATCCTTCCCTTTGAAATGAATGTTCTCCATGGCCTGTAATGCTTAGCTGTTCTTTGAGTGAAACTGCTGCCTGTCAACTGCAGGGGTCCTTATTGCTGGTGTTCTTTTACCTAGAAAGTCTTCTTGCATGCTTTTCATCTTCCAGGCTTCAACTTAAACATCAGGCTGTCTTAGAGATCCTTCTGTAGGACCAGATCAGACGAAGCCCCCAGTTATAAGCTTTAAAGCACCCCAAACAGCTTCTGCATAACACTCACTCCTTATAATTACTTTGTGTGTGTGTAGATATTAGATTACCTGACTTCACCTTGCTTCTCCAATGAAAGGTACGACATCTATTTGGTTTAATTTTGTACCCCCAGTGCCAAACAAAATGCTTGGTTAAGTTAGCAGGTGTTCAATAAGTAATCATTTCATGAATCAATAACTGGAAAGAGAGAGTAACTAGTGGATTATTAAATCATGAATAAGTCAACAGGTTCTCTTTCAGATGGATGGTATAGAGAAATCAGTGCTAGGGGTCCCTAACATTTCTGGAACATCTGCCGTGTGCCCAAACTGTGCCAAGGTGCCCCAGGGAGCCACTGTGAACACACAAGGGGTGTTATGGGATATACTAAATTTTCTCAAGAAACAGTGATGCTCAACATCTGTTGGACCCTTGAGAACTACTGGTTTAAGGCAGTGTGATTTCATTGTTAGATCACACTATGTTCATTTTGATGCTGTCACATTTTCACAAAGTGGAGTTTTTGGCATCTACTATGCAAATAAGCAATTTCCACACAAAAAACAGTGAGGATCAGGAATTGCAGTGGCAGTGTCCAATATGACTCCCAACATCGAGAAGCTTCAGTGTGTAACTGGCACACACATCTCACCAGCAAGTAATAGTGGTTATTTAAGATGAAACAATTTTTTTTAGTTAGGTGCATTATTTTTTTCATGGCTATCATTTTTTTAAGTCATAATTACTTATTAAATTGTTTGGACCTTCCAACTTAATAAATGGAACTGGTACATACTTCTTTTGGCCCCAGGGTGCTGTGAAAAATTCACTGAGAGACACTGTGAATGCAGAAGGTTTGGAAACCTCTACCCACGCTCTGTTCTCCTGCCTTGCAACAACACTCACATGTAGATTCTGTGGTGTAAGCTCCCAGCACCGTGTCTAGAACACAGGGTCAGCTTTACAGATAAATAATTGTATCTTTTCCCTTGCATCGTGTATGTGAGGTCTGATGGGGCTATGGAGCATGCATGTGAACAGGGGAAAAACATGCAATATATACGCATGCAATAATATTCAGATATATTACACATATAGCCTCTGCTCCTTGATACCCCATTTTCATATAGTGTTTGTGATGTCCCACGAACACAGAACTCCAGAAGACCCATGATGTGTAGGTATTCAGTGAGACTCAAAGTACGTACACGCATGTTAGGTCTTTGAGTAAGCAGGAGTACTGAGAGCCCCCAGAGGCTTTCTCTTGGAACCAGAGCTTGTGTCAAATGCAGAAAGAAGGTAACTAACTTTTTTTTTAAGATTTATTTTTTAATTCAGCATATTAATACATTAATAGAGAAAAACCATACAGTCATCTCCACAGAGGCTTAAAAACATTCAGCAAATGTTTATGATAAAGTCTAAACTAACAATATAAAGAAAATTTCTGAATCTGAAAAGCGTATATCTAAAAACTAGCACTAACATTCTTTCTGCTGAAATTTTGGAACAAATTTCATTTACAATTAGGAACAAGTCAAAGATCTTCACTGCTTTCTTATGATATTGAATTGGTAATCCCAACCAGTGCTTTTAAGAGTCTCAGTTTATATTTTCTAGAGGATTCATATTGGTGAAGTCATACAGTATCTATCATTCTGTGCCTGGCTTATTTCACTCAACATTGTGTCCTCATGGTTCATCCATGTTATCACATGCTTCAGGATCTCATTTCTTCTTACAGCTGCATAGTATTTCATCATGTGTATATACCACAGTTTATTTATCCATTCATCTGTTGAACACTTGAGTTGTTTCCATCTTGAACAGTTGGGCACTTGGGTTGTTTCCATCTTTTGGAAATTGTGAATAATGCTGCTATAAACATCAAGTGTGCAAATGTCTGTGTCACTGCTTTCAGATCTTCTGGTATACACTAAGTAATGGAATTGCTGGGTTGTAGGGTAACTCAATATTTAGTTTTCTGAGGAAACTCCAAACTGTCTTCTGCAGCAGCAGTACCATTATATATCCCACACAGTGGTTAAGTGTTTCAATTTATTCACATCCTCTCCAGCGTTTACCGTTTCCTGTTTGTTTAATGGCAACCATTATGATAGATGTGAGATGATACCTTATTGTACATTTGATTTGCTTTCCCAAATAGCTGATGAACATGAATATCTCTTCATGTACTTTGTAGCCATTTGTATTTCCTCTTTGGAAAAATGTCTATTCATTTCTTTTGTCCATTTTATAATTGGGTTATTTGTTCTTTTGCTGTTAGTGAAGTATTGAAGTCTCCCACCATTAATCTAGAGATGTCTATTATTCCCTTCAGCTTTACCAATGTTTGCCTTACATATTTTGGGGCTCTCTGGGTGCATAAGCATTCATGATTGTTTTTCCTTCTTGGTGAATTGCCCCCTTTATTAACATGTAGTGTCCTTCCTTGTCTCTTATGACATCTTTGCATTTAAAGTGTATTTGTCTGCATTTTAGTAGAGCTACCCCTGCTTTCTTTTGATTACAGCTTGCATGGAATATTTCTTTGTTTCTTTCACTTTCAATCTATTTGTATCCTTGGGTCTAAGATGTGTCTCTTGTAAACAGCATTGTGCTAGTTTGAAAGGGTGTATGCACCCTAGAAAAGCCATGTTTTAATCCTAATCCCATTCTGTAAAGGCAACTGTTTCTTCTAATCCCTGTTCAGTATTGTATGTTTGAAACTGTAATTAGATTGTCTCCCTGGAGATGTGATTTAATCAAGAGTGGTTGCTAAGCTGGATTAGGTAGAGATGTGTCTCCACCCGTTTGGATGGGTCTTAATTCATTTATAGGAATCCTATAAAAGAGGAAACATTTTGGAAAAAGTGAGAGATTCAGAGAGAGCAGAGAATGAAATAGCCACGAGAAGCAGAGAGTCCACTAGCCAGTGACCTTTGGAGATGAAGAAGGAAAATGCCTCCTGGGGAGCTACATGAAACAGGAAGCCAGAAGAGAAAGCTAGCAGATGACACTGTGTTCGCTGTGTGCCTTTCCACTTGAGAGAGAAACCCTGAATTTCATCAGTCTTCTTGAATCAAGCTATCTTTCTCTGGATGCCTGTGATTGGACATTTCTATAGACTTGTTTAATTGGGACATTTTCTTGGCCTTAGAACTGTACACTAGCAACTTATTAAATTTCCCTTTTTAAAAGTCATTCGTTTCTGGTATTTTGCATTCCAGCAGCTAGCAAAGTAGAACAAGCGTATAGATGGATTGTACTTTTTTATCCATCCTGTCAATCTGTATCTTTTAACTGGAGAGTTTAATCCATTCACATTCAAAGTTATTACTGTAAAGGCAGTACTTGAACCAACCATCTTATCCTTGGCTTAGATCTGTCAGATCTATTTTTCCCCCCTCTCTCTAAGCATTACCCATGCTCTTCAATTCTGTACCCTTCTCCAGATCTCTGTCTCCCACCTTTTTTTCTTTCTAGCCAACAGAACTCCCTTTAGAATTTCTTGCAAGGCATGTCTCTTGTTAACAAATTCTCTCAGCATTTGTTTGTCTGTGAAGACATTAAGCTCTCCCTTAGGTTTTGAAGGACAGCTTTGCTGGATGAAAAATTCCTGCTGACAATTTTTCTCATTCAGAATCTTAAATATGTCAAACCACTCCCTCCTCACCTCCATAGTAGTTGTTGAGTAGTCAGTACTTAGTCCTATGTGGCTTCCCTTATATGCGATGAATTTCTTTTCTCTTGTTGCTTTCAGACTTTCTCCTCTTTAGCATTTGATAACCTAATTAGCTTGTTTCTTGGAGTGGGTCTATTTGGATTCAGGCTATTTGGAGTTCACTGGGTTTCTTTGATTTGCATATTTATGTCTTTTAAGGGTTGGGAAATTTTCCCCAATTATATCCTCAAATAATCTTCC
This sequence comes from Myrmecophaga tridactyla, assembly GCA_004026745.1. Taxonomy (NCBI): domain Eukaryota; kingdom Metazoa; phylum Chordata; class Mammalia; order Pilosa; family Myrmecophagidae; genus Myrmecophaga; species Myrmecophaga tridactyla. The sequence goes on from PVIY010011744.1 coordinate 23,353, forward strand.
TAGCCCTTTTCTCTTCTCCTTCTGGGACACCAATAATTCTTATAGTTGTACATTTCTATTATCTATCATTTCCCTGAGATCCAATTCAAAGTTTTCCAACTTTTTCATCATTTTTTCTTTTGTACATTTGCATTCAATTGACCTGTGCTCTACTTCAGTTATTCTTTCTTCTGCTTCTTCAAATCTGCTGTTGTGTGTTTTACTATATTAAAATTTTGATCTACGTATCCTTAATTTCTATAAGATATGTTATTTTTCTGTTCACTCTTTCAAATTCTTCTTTATGGTTTTCTAGTTTCTTCTTGATATCCTTTGTGTCTTTAGCCAACTAACTGAACTTATCTATTAGATTTGTATGGACATCTTTGATTAGTTGCTCCAAATTCCTTCTCCTCTGGCTTTCTAATTTGATCATTTGGCTTGGCCACCTATTTTTGCATGTTGATGTGCTTTGTGATTTTCTGATGATTTCTAGGCATTTGATTATCTTAATAAGGTTATTTTGACAGTTGATTTCTCTCACTCACCTAAGATTTTATTTTTGCTTGAGTTTGCATTGAAAATCAGAAAGGCAGCCTGCCTCAGTGCACTGTAACTTGTCTTCCCAACAGCTGGCTCTCTTGGACCACTTTTTCTCTACACCCTCATCTCTCCCCAAGTGTGGCAGCCTGCTGGGCCAGGCCCCAACCAGGCTACAATCCAGCAAAGACTGCTATTCTCCCTGTGTGCCATTAGCCTCTGACTCTGGGTGTAGGGGGTTGGCTCTGTGCACCTTAAGTGAGACCTGCCTGTGGGCAGGATGTGTCTGGTGCTTCCCAGGCTCCTGTGTGGAAAGGCCTCGGATAGAAGAACAGAATTTCCACATCACCAGCCAATATCTGGCCCAGGAGTAATCTTTTTGGCATTCAGCAAAATGGGTTTGTATTAGAGCACTGCTTTGACAGTTGGGTTGTCCATGTTTCTCAGCCAAACAGGGCTGTTCAGGGTGTGCAGACCAGCTCCTACTGCACTGGGATAGAGGTGGAGTGGCTCTGGTAAACTCTGTAATTCCCATGCAGTTTCCACGCTAGCCAGTAGGTGCTTCTATTTGGTGACTTAATCATCCTCAGAAGATCATCACCTCTGGTCCTAGGCAGCATCTGCCTGGGCAGGGCAGAATTTCCCCCAGTCCCAGCTGTCTGATGGGTTGGGAATGAATTACCTCCTGAACTCTGGCAGTGCTTGACTGGGCAGGGCTGTAGCTGCAGGGTTTCTGTGCCCTCACTTTGTTGGCCAAAATCTGGCTCAATGTGCCTCTGTACCCATCCCTTCATTTGCAGTGGAGGCTTCCTCCAGTTGCCTTAATCTGCCACCTTCCCCAACAAGCATCAGACCTTGCACTGCTTTTTCCCTCATGGATGGGAGAGGGGCACCAGGACCCAGGGCTAAAAACACAATCTCTGTCCATGTTTTCTCAGACTCTTTGTCCATCACTGACATGGACCTTGAAATGTCTTCCCCTGTCCTCTGCATCCCCAAACACTTGATTTTAGTGGTCTAAGTCTTGCTGCATGTGGCTTTTATGGAAGGTTTTGTCATCTCCTCCTGTGCTGGTTTGAAAGGATGTATGTCCCCTAGAAAAGCCATGTTTTAATCTAAATCCCATTTCATAAAGGCAGAATAATCCCTATTCAATACTGTATGTTTGAAATTGTAATCAGATCATCTCCCTGGAGATGTGATTTAATCAAGAGTGGATTAGATGATGACATGTCTCCACCCGTTTGGGTGGGTCTTGATTAGTTTCTGGAGTCCTATAAAAGAGGATACATTTTGGAGAATGAAGGAGATTCAGAGAGAGCAGAACAACATAGCCATGAGAAGCAGAGAGCCCACAAGCCAGCAACCTTTGAAGATAAAGAAAGAAAATGCCTCCCAGGGAGCTTCATGAAACAGGAAGTCAGGAGGAAGCTAGCAGATGATGCCTTGCTCACCATGTGCCCTTCCAGCCAAGAGAGAAACTGTAACTGTGTTCACCATGTGCCTTCTCACTTGAGAGAGAAACCCTGAACTTCATAGGCCTTCTTGAACCAAGGTATCTTTCCCTGGATGCCTTTGATTGGACATTTCTATAGACTTATTTAATTGGGACATTTTCTCAGCCTTAGAACTGTAAACTAGCAACTTATTAAACTCCCCTTTTAAAAGCCATTCTGTTTCTGGTATATTGCATTCCGGCAGCTAGCAAACTAGAACACCTCCCTAGCTCTCCATTTTGTAAAATTCCTCCATGCTTCCATTTTGTATTCAGCCCTCCCCTATGGCTTAAGTCCTGCCATGGGTATCTGTGGGGTTGGGTCTCTGTGTCTGGATATGTGTGGGATCTGTCTCCTTGCTGTGAGAGTTTCATAATCTATGTCCCTGGTGGATGGTGAGAAGATTCCAGCTGCTGTGTCTGCACTTCCCAAGGTGTGTGAGACTGAGAGGGGGCAGGGGAAGGACCAACCAGTATGGGATGGATGTTTACTACCTGATATTTTACTTTTTCTTTGATTCAGCTTTTGTAGACTCTTTCTCCATTCTATGCTTTTCTCCAGAGTTCTGTACAAGTGGGAATAGTAGTTTTTTTCTCTCTGTATCTCTAAGGAGAAGTTGCTAGTAGCCATTTATATCACCATGTTGATGATGTCAGCCAGTCAGTAACTTTTTAGATATAATCTAAAACTGTAAGCAAGCTGGAAATTGTAATGGTAGAAAAGTAACTTTAAAGCTGGAAGTAGGCTGTGAATGAGAACTCTTAGTCTCACAAAGGAGCAATATATAAATGTAAAATCTGCAGCAATATGTAAATGGAAAGTCTGCACCCAGATGTGAATAAGCTCCATCTATTACTCCATACTTGGAGGCACCTTTCCCAGATGTCACAAAGATGTAAATCTTGGAGGAAGTAAGAAATAACTGAGATAAACAACTGAAGTTCTGCAGCCCTCTGTTATCTGCTAACTAAGATGCTTCTCTCTATCTCTGATGGATACAAAAACAAATTGAAAAACCACTATGGGAAGGCAGATTTGGGAAAGAAATCTCCCTACTCCCCCTTCAGTGTAAATAAACCTTTTTCTAAAATAAACTTCTGTTTTTCTCCTTAGCCATTGGGTTTATCTGTACATTTGGCCACAAACCCAGATTTGGGAGTGCCTCATCCACAAAGGCAAGGATATTCTAAAAAACAGGAACAACCACGAAACTCCCCCTCACATCTTTTCTTATTCATCACTTTCTTGTATTAACCAACCACTCATTCTGAAAATGATGACATAGATTGAAAGGGAAAAGTCAGGCAATTAAGTTCCTTTTTCTTTCTTCTATTTTTCATCAGTAAGCTGACAGTAGAGTGTTAGTAAAATGGGTGAATATCAAAAACTAAAATAAAAATAATTATTAGCTTTTCCTCACTGGTACACTGTTCTGGTAGAAATGAAATGATATGCAAATACATGTTATGAAAAGTTAGTTGTGTAATTTTGGTGATTTGGCATCAATATGCACATTAAATGCACTTATATTTACATTTAAAACTGACTTTTCACAATATAAAAATGAATGATAAAATTCATGCTAATAAATTACAATTTAATTTTGATGTCATTAAATATCATGTACACTTTATATTTTAGTACTTTTAACGATGCTTTTTCTGCTTTTCCAACAAAGTGTCCCCATATTTTCATTTTGGATTGTGTCCCACAAATTATGTAGCCATCCCTGCACAGAGGGCAGGCTGAACAGGGCTGAAAACTATGTTTTAGCTGACTTTCTGTCTCTTTCTTGCTTCTGCCTGTAACTCTCAACCACAGCTTATGCTCGCTTTTTAAAACTTCCAGTCTAGTAATTTAATAATTGACCTCCATTGAAGACAGAAGCCACACTGTTCCTGTTTTAAACAAATGCCCCAAGCCAGTCACAGTGATTGCACAAAGCTAAATACTGTAGAATTATTTTCCTCATCACTGAATTGCTTTTAAGGTTCTACCTTCAGAACAAAGAAAGAAAGAGAAGCATTTGGTTATCAAAGGAAGCCAGCCCCCAAATTTACTTTCCTCTATCTGTCATGCAAATTTCAAGCTAGAGGCCTAGCGGGATGGCTTTGAAGATAAAGATCACAATGAAGTCTGAGGGAGGCTTCAATTGGGGTTTTTGATGATCCTGTGATTTAGTTGGAGAAGGAAGAAAAGAGCAGAGAACAATAGCAAGAACTCAGTTCAGAAGGCATGAAAGCTCAGTGTCTAATTCTTGTCCTCTGGTTGCCTGGAGGAAATGTCTGTTAATAGCAAAGAGGTCAGACTGGGCTAAAATAAACCAAGAATTTCCCCAAAAGATGGTTCCATGAGATGCCAATTCAAGTTTCTGAAAAAAAAAAAAGACGTTTTGTCCTTAAATGAATTTTTTTGTGAAAATTGAGTCAAACTAGATTCTTTATGTGATAGTTGGATTCAGGTGTCACATAGTGCCCAGTGGTCTGGTCAGGCAAGCACTGGCCTCACCCTTACTGCAAGGACATTTTGCAGCTGGTTGAAATGCCAAAAGTATGGTTTATTAAATCATCAGTCAGTTGATTACATCTGTGGCTAATTACATCTACGATCAAATAAGGGTGTGTCTTTACAAAGGAGAGAATCCAATCAGATGGATTTGATCCAATTAGTGAAGACTTTTAAGGGAGAAGAGAGAATGTTCACTTCTTCCTTAGCTGGCCAGCCTCTCCTGTAGTTTGTCGAGAACTTTTTTAACCAGTGCCCTGTTGGCAATGGTGCCAGTTGAGCCCTGATCCAGTTCGATAGTCTCAAAACTAAAAGAATTTAGAGATGAGAGGGGCAGTAGGAATAAGTAGTAAAGTTTATTAAAAGAGAATTTATTAAAAAGAGAGCCCATGTTAGAAAGGTTAACACAGACATGCCTAAGGGAGGGATATGCACTGATTGGAGCAGACTAGCTTGTTTTATAGGAAAGTTTCATTGGTAGTAGGTTTCCATAGTAACCTTCGAATACTAGGTATCTTCTTTGTTCTAGGAGGAGATAGCTAGCAAAATTCACGGTTTGTTGTCACATACCTAAAATTCGTCCTTGGGCAAATAGTTAACAATCTTTATGACCCTATGCTTCCTATCATTAACTAAGTGTTTGCTTTGGGCCCAGAATTTTACGAATTTATATGGTTTGGGGAAGTTTCAATGGTTTGGGGAGGTTGTGAGGCTTTAGGGGAATTTTTATCCCAGGAAGTTTGCAGTTAAAGTTTGCAGTTAAAGTTTGCAGCTCTGTATTAGTTCCTTTGGAGCTAGGTAAGAAAAAAGAGACTTGCAATTGTCTGTTAACTCTTTCAGAGCTGAATAGGAAACCAGAGACTTAACAGTTGCTCTATTTTATTCTGCTTCAATACTTCCCTGAAAGAGTTAAATCTGTTTAATCTTAAAGAGCGGTTGAGGGAAGAATTTGAAAGAGTTAAATCCATTTAATCTTAAAGGGAAGTTGAGGAAAGAATTTTTTATATTTTATAGAGTTGAGAGAGTACATATAGCACAATTGCTGACAATGTTGGAAGGGTCGGAGGATATTCTCAGAAAAAGAACTTCACATATAAAAAGGGACTTTTTAGCCAGGCGGCCCCTCAGCTTCTTTTACAGAACCAGATGTGGTAGCAAGATCCCCAGGCATGCCGGCGCCACAACCATCAGAAGACAAAAAACAGCCATGCAGTCAAAACCTGTCCCTGCTTCATTATGCTCCCCTGCCAGCATGGTTTTACCTTTAAAACCACAAGCTCTCAGAAAAAGAGCTGGAGCCATTTTCTTTCCTTTCGCTGGCAGGTTTCTCTGTCTCCCACCTGCCTTCTCCAACCTGTTTTCTCCCCTCAATAAATCTGTTAAGCTTTGACTTACCATCCTGCCTGGATTCCTTAATGACTCAGACCTAACTGGAGGGAAGAATTTTTTTATATTTTATAGAGTTGAGAGAATCCATATAGAATGTGCACAATTGCTGACAATGTTGGAAGGGTTGGAAGATATTGGAAAATGCAAAAACATTATTATGTTACAATCCACCCACTCCCACTACTCTTACAATCCTTCTGCCACCTCTTCACATAAGTCCTTCAATGGGGAAATGGGATCACAGTTTACAGCTTTCAAAATTGAGAAATGAGAATAAAATAGCATTTGGGGGAAGGCAAGTATAGTCTGGCTCACTTAGAGCTGATTTGCGCCCCCGTTCATTTATTTTGTCATATAATCATCCTCGAATATGGTGTGTGGCAGTGTATAGTTGAATCAGAGGAGTTTTGGTGCCCAGGCTGCCATCTTTAGTAATTATTCAGACTCTCCTGTTTCAAACAAATGTCACAGGTGGGCAGGTCCTGTTTAGATATACTCTGACAATAGAGATAACATATACAACAGAGAGGGAATAATTATGGAGAGTATTAGAACTAAGTAGATGCCACTTTGGGGGACATTGGTGATGGACAGTTATTATTTAATTACTCCAGTTAACTGAGGATAGTGGAAGAATATTCTATGGGAGGCTAAAGTTACTCAAAGCTGGAATGTATTTGCAAAATACTTCAGTTATAACAGAGGTGTAATTTCTTTTTCTAACATAACTAAGGTTATGTTAGCTAACAGGAAAAGCATAATTTATATACTTGCCTTGCTTCTTTTAAAAGTTTCTTATTGTTGAAAATGAATTTCTGATTTGTAGTTCACTGCAAACACTTTTAGAGAAGCATTAAAGTGAAACAAAGTAGTTGACAAGGAAATTTGACTATAACAGTGAACATTTCTTACACAACTTAATGAATTTAACCATTTTAGCACTTAATTTTTATAAATTTTATAAAGTGGAAAAATAATTTTTTGCAACTGCTTGGAATAAAAAGATATTTTAGGGTATGATGTTTAAGAAAGCAAAATGTTAAAAGTACTCAGGTTTGAGAAAATATTTGGTTTCTTATTTCATTAAAGTGGAGGAAAAGACAGCTTTTTTCAAAAGAGGGAAGTTTTTTATGAACGACCAAGGGTATCCTAATGTTAACACAGACACAAGAAGTTATTTTGACAAACTATGAACTTTTGCTTTTAACATTACTACTTAAGGAAAACTCTATACTGAAGATGGAATAATAATTTAAGAAAACTTTGCCATTTTAACAGAAAACTCAGTTTTAGTTTTGCATTAGCATATTACAGACCTATCAAATTTTTCTTAACCTTGACCATAAGTTCTCCTTCCATGAACTTTCTACACCCTTTCATATCCATTTAGGTTTTGTCCTACATTTTCCTCATTCTGTAATAACCATTCATTTGATCTTAGGACAAAACTAAGCTCTTTTTCCTTTTAATAAAAAAAAAACATTCTTTACAGCCTTCATACTTAACTTAACTCACCAAAATAATTTTGGAAACTGCCTCCAAGAAAACATCTCCCAACATATAATTACCATCAAAATAAAACTTGTCAGAATATACTTAATGCATTTTGAAATAGTAACAATTTTCCTATTTGCCACTTCCTTGCTACCCTTTAATGTTTACTATTTTTAGGTTTTGATTTGGGTTTACATCTCAGCAGGTGGTACTGAGAGTATAGCCTGGATTCCCTCAGATAACAAAAATGATGCTCCCCTGGGGTGAGGACAAACCCAACGTAAAGAACTTTTTGTAAGGTAGCTTGAGCATTAGAAGGTGAAACTTGATAACTTTGTTCAGTTAGGAAATTAAGGGTGGCAATGGTGTCCCTGATGGAGGTTTCTCTAGTAGGACTAATATTAATAAATCATCTATATACTGAAAAAAGGAGCTAGACTCCAAATGCAGGAGGGCCCAGGTCCTCCACTAGCCCATTCCCAAAATGGGGTATGTCTGTCCAGATGAGCTGGGTTGGGACTGCCTCCCTGGGACCTTGGCACTCAAGGGAAAATAGAAACTGAGAATCTGGGTATAAACATATGTAGAATTAAGATGTAGGGGATGAAAGTCCAGTTTTCAGGAATTTTTGCTTAAGAGGTTGAATACCTTTGATGGCTTCATGCTTCAGGGGATACTGATTTTTGTTTGTTTGTTTTTTTCCCAGGGGTGAAAAACAATAGGAAGTTCAGTGAACTGCTTTTCCAAGCCAGTCTGTTTCGCAGACTTTAGAGTCCACCTGACATTTTAACTCTGAGGGGAGGAAATCTAGTATGCTTTCAGTCCCAGTTAATGCCATATTTAATGCTACAACATTTTTCAGTGAGGCTTTCAGATTTCTGCTTTGGCAGACAGCTTATTATTTGGATTGGAGCACCTAAGACCTTCAATATATCCCTTCCCAGTTGTAGGGTGGGACACTCTGGTATTATTAAAAACTGATAACGTAAAAGAATACTATCTATACAGCAGGGGAGAGTTGGGGTGAAGGCTGGAGCTCACAACTTCCCATCTACTCCAACTATGGGACAGGTTTTCAAGGAGAGAAAAGGTTGGAATAAGAGGTTAAGACACAGACTATGTGGCTCCTGTATCAATTAAAAATATTAAGTCTTACCCACCATGTGTAGAGACACTTGGGGCTTCACAATTTTGATATTCTTTGGCAAGATCCAGGGAAGCTTTGGCCCTGGGTCCCTGCAGTTCTGGTTGGAGATAGCCAACAGGATTTTTGGAGAGGTTTCAAAAAAAAAAACAGCCCTGCTATTCCCTGTGCAGCTTGTCTGCATGCCCTTGGGCTTCTACCCAAATCTTCATTTCTCCTCCGGAATGCAGCAGGAGGAGAGAATAACTTGGATGTCTCCCCAGTGAACTCATAGGTGAGGACAAGGTTTATAAGTTCCTACAGAAACTTGGAAGGGTCCTTAGAAGATTTTCCTAATAACTTCTTATACTCTGCTGAGTTGGTCATAGGAAAAGGAAGTAGACCTTATAGTTCCCTTATCCCCATTGACACTTCCCAGACAGGTTATATTCCATTTCCTTTGGATCTTCTTTTTCCCTTCTCAGGGGTGGTAAGGGGCTCCACTGCAAGTGTGTCCCTCCAGACTTGAATAAGGAGGGGGCACAGTGGACTTGGAAGCCTCTTCTTTGAAAGGAGGAGGGTCTATGGGGGCCTCAGGTCCAGTGGGCTCAGGGTCTAGGTTTGGTGGAATATCATTCCTGAGTCTTTTTTATGTTCATGGAGGGTTAGCTAACAATGGGTCATTTAAAATATCCACCTCTTTCTCTTCCTGAGAAGATCCTGAAATCTTTCTGAGATCTAGGAAGATGAAAGGATTCATCTCTTAATTCCGCCTTAAGATAACACACTTTACCAGCTCTCCTCATGGACTTGTCCTGATATAGAGACATAAAAAGTTGGACCTAAGGAATTTCATACCATTTCCCTTCTTTCTAACAAAAATATTTAACTGGAGAATACCATTAAAGCCGAGTGCCATTTTCTGGCCATTATTCCCCACCTCCCAATTTACATTGAGGCCAAGCAACATTACAGTAAGAAATCAACTTTTTCTTTTTCAGTTCAGTGGTCAGCAGATTATTCCAGTTTTTTAGGATGTAGCCCGGGGGCTATAAATCTGGATGTTGGGTGCACTTCCCCTTATTCTGAAAGAGAGAGAAAGAGAGGGATACTCATTGACTGGGGTCCAACTCTTTCAGCTGAATAGTACACTCAAGACATCATCTCACCACAGGGCATCCCCTTGGGGGAGAAAAACCTTAGACATTAGGAGTTGGGCTGTCTGGATTTACCCATCGACCCCTAAGCCAGACCCAGAGGGCTGGTGAGCCAGACTTCTCACTCCAGTGACTCTGGGCTGGACTCAGGGCTGGTGAGATAGATTTCTCATCCCAGCCGCTCTGAACTGGTTTCAGAGGACTGGTGAGATTCCTCACACCAGTGTTTCTGAGCCAAGCCTTTGCTTCTTCCCCAACTCTGGGGGCAGAAATTAAGCTTTTGTGCATGACCCAATCTAAAAACCATTGCCAGCAGAGAAAAGGAATGGAGGTCCCATTTAGCTAAGGCCTATGTTCTCCTTTGGGAGGACAAGGTTGATACTGCACAGAGTGTGGGAATGATATATAGTCCATATGCAAAGGAGGAGGTGAGCAAGACTACCTGAAGAATGTCCTTTGGGGAGAGGGAAGAGAAAGGAAAAGGGCAAGACCAAGGATGACTATCTCTAAGAGGGCTAGAAGAATGGTTCTCTGAGAAATCCACAATCTTTGCACCACAGGAAAAACCTTAACAGCAGACCCAGCATCAAGTTTGCATGAAGCATGAAGAACAGCAGAGGAGGCAAAGGAATAAATACCTGCACTTAGCAGTAGACAGCAAAGGGAGAAGAGAATGTGCCTGAAATGGGGAAGGTAGGGAATGGATCTAGGTGAGAAATCCATGCTGAGCAGCCTACCCAGAGGGGGGAAGGCAGAGGCTAATAAGAGTGACAAGAATAAGAAGCACAATGGCTAGAAAGAGAAAGGGCTAAGCAGAATGGCAGGAATTAGTATTGAGGGGCATGACTTACGAAATGCAGATCTTGAGGGCTGGTATCTTACATGGAAGATTTGAAATCACTCCTGGTTGGCTCACCAGAATATGTAACCAATGCCTGGCTGGCAATGGTGCCAGCTGAGCCCCAATCCACATTCAATAGCCTTGAAACAAAAAGAATTTAGAGATGAGAGGGCCAATAGGAATAAGTAGTAAAGTTTATTAAAAAGAGAATTTTATCAAAAAGAGAGAGTGCACGTTAAAGGGATTGATGTAGATGTGCTCAAGGGAAGGACATGTACTGGGTGGAGTGTCCTAGCTTGTTTCATAGGAAAGTTTGTTTGGTAGCAGGTTTCTAAATTAGCCTTTGAATACTAGCTGTCTTCTTTGTTCTAGGAGGAGATAGTTAGCAGAATTCATGGTTTGTTGTCACAATACCTAAAATGTGTCCTTAAACTGTTAACTATCTTTACAACTCTATGCTTCCTATCATTGACTAAGAGTTCTGGGCCCAGAATTTTACAAGCTTTTATGATTTGGGGAGGTTTCAATGGTTTGGGGAGGGTTTGAGGCTTTAGGGAAATTTTTGTCCCTAGAAGTTTGTATCCAAAGTTTGCAGCTCTGTATTAGTTCCTTTGGAGGGAGACAAGAAACAAGGGGCTTGCAGTTGTCTGTTAACTCTTTTAGAGCTGAATAGGAAAACAGGGACTTAACAGTTGTCTTATTTTATCCTGCTTCACCTTCATCAGAGGTGCTAGCCTTGCGGCCTGCCCTACCGATTGTAGACTCTTACATCCCCATGGTTGTATGAGACACATTTATAAATCTCATATTTACAGATATCTCCTGTTGGTTCTGTTTTTCTAAAGAACCCTGACTAATACACTTTATTTTGCTGATTTCTGGGAGCCTTACATTTCATAAACTCAATGTAATAATCAAGAACCCAATGGAGGATACAAATTTTCCACTGCAACCTGACCTAAGCCAATTACTGCCCATATCAGTAGCTTCTAATAACTAAAGTTTGGGCAGGGTATGTCTCCTTACTCTCAAACATGGATACCAGAGTCATTTTTAATGTATGTTGCACCAAATTCCAAGACCCTTTTTGATCATTAGCTGGCAGGTACAAAAACAGTGATATAACCCTCTATACTTTCAGGTGTGCTGATTGTACTTTGAGGGAGAGATTTCCTGGAGGCAGATAGGACATAATCTAGCAGCAAGATAAAGCTAATTTTGTGGTGAGGGGTGGAAATTGGTTGGGAATGTTACAGCTGACAAGGTGCTATTTTGGAGGGCATAGGTTTTGGGCTTGCAGGAGCCTTACTTGGGCTTGCAGGAGTCTCTGATCTTGCAAAGATGGGAATGTCTATAATGTATCTGGACATTCTATATATTCCTTTAAATTCCCTTTATTTGCCAACAAAAATTCACTTTTAACACCCATGTGCAAATTAAAGAAGCTTCTGGGGTTGATCAAATGAGTCAAAATTCCAAAACGGGTATCATTTTCACTACATTAAGAGATCAATTGCTTCATTTGACCTTGGTTTTCCATGCTTTAAAATGGGCCTATGCCAGCTGCCAATCCAGAGTATTTCAATAAAAAATGTAATAAAAAATAATGGGCTTTCCATTATGTCAACTGTAGCCCATCTTTTGAATTAAGGCAAAGTCTGTCAGCAATAATAAGAGGCAACGTTAGATTTTTTTTTAAAGAAAATAAGTCATGCTCATATTTCATCTGGGGGCCAAGCTCATATGTCTATAGGAGCCAGGCACAATAAAAGGAAGTGAGGTTGGGCCAGGTATGGGGAGTCATGGGGACAATGGTCTGTGGTTACACAGTGTCCAACGGTGCAGCTCTACTTAACTCCAGCCAACCGTCATCATACAGAATGTGGGACTGAGAGTTGCTAAATCTTCAGTTTGTTAGTTTGTTTTGGTTAATGGAAAGCTGGAGCTCTGGATTTTTTTTTTTAATTTTTGAATATTGGAAGCTAATTTTAAAAGGCTTTTGTGCTGGCTAATGCCTTGTGGGTCAAAGGATAGAAAAAAATTGTGGACCAAAATCGGCACTGGCTTCCATTTAAACTATTCTCCACATCAAAACTCAAATTGCTATTGAGATCGTCAGTTATATGTCAGCTATTTATAAGATTATGACTTTAAAATGGGAGGAGAAAGACTAAGTGATGAAATGAGTAATTCAAGGATCTCAAAGCTGGTAATGCAGAATGAAGTCACCTACTCCCAGGTAGGGGGATGTGATCACATGAACTTCTGATCATTTGATATTTTTTTGCCCACATTTTTTCATGACCCTCTCTGAGGCTTTAAAGCCCTAAGACCTTTGTTTATCTTTTTGAAACACTGATAGCATGGTAATTTTATCATAGACATGATGATTCAGTAGATACTTTGTCCACATGTTATTAATGGACTGATAGAGGTGATAAAAGTTGGCCTGGACCTGAACACCACAATTATCTGGAAACACTAAACATGCCGTGGCCTTGGTTTTAGCATAAAGGTCCCTTAAGTCAGTTTTGTTTTTAATATATTCATCAGCCTTCTTATAGAAAGCCAAATGGATGTACTACTGCTTTTGTGCTCTAGTACTGTTTGATAAGTAATATTTAACATCTGACAAAACATGTAGGAAATGTTTCTTCAAGGAGCAGCAGCAGATTGGATTCAACATTTGAGCAATGACAAACACTGAAGCCAAATGACTCAGGGAGAACCTAAAAGGAAAGAAGAAATAAAGACTCTCCCCAGGATGGGGGTCAGGTTCCTGAGGAATAAATCTATGGGTCATGGCATAAGCGAGGCCTAGGTTTGACCCTCGCCTTCTGCTATTTCTTAACTGTCTAAACTGGGACAAGGAACTTCCATGCCTCAGTTTCCCCATCGCTAACATGGTTCAAACAATACCTAACTCAGTGTGTGGTTGTGGTCACTTCGTGAAATCAGAAGGCCCTGGGACAGAGACTGGACCATAGCAGGTCTCAAAAGTATTGTCAGTTTTGTTATCTATTTTGAGGATTGGCCAATAAAGGGGTAAAGTTCTCAGCCTCCTAGATGGCTAATCAGAGAATTCCTATACTATATAATTTGGATGCCAGGAAACTACAAATTGGATAGGCTAAAACAGTGGTTTTTACTACCCATTACAATACTCTTCTTTTAAACAATTAGCTTCATAGAGTTATAATTAGCATAATGACCACCCTTCTTTAAGTGGAGAGTTCAGTACATTTTGACAAATGCAGATTGTCTTACAAGTAGCACCACAATCAAGACGCAGAGCATCCCCATCATCCCGGAAGCTCCCTCCCGCCCCTTCTGCAGTCACTCCTCCTGCCAATTGACCATGGGAAACCACTTACCACTTCTCTGCTTTCTCTCTATATATATAGTTTTGTCTTCTCTAGAATTCAGTGTAAGTGGAATCATACAGTATATACTCTTTGCCATTATATGACCAGGGTTTTTTAAATTGTGGGTGAAATAAATTTAATGGTTTGCAACCAGCATTTAAAAAATGAAACAGAACAGAGAACATCAGAGGAAATCATACTACAGGTGAGTATGCTTTGGGATATTTTGTTTTAGGTTTATGTGTGTGTGTGTGTGTGTGTGTATGTTCTGGGTCATAACATAAGCTACATTTCTTATTGGACCTCACAGGAAGCAAAGAAGGAAAAACCCATTACTCTCATAGTCCCCAAAGTATCACTGATACATGAAAATATCCTTCATTTCACCTATTAGCTGGGTCAATTTCTTAGCCAGAGCAGTAGGGATTGGAATGAGGAGAGCTTATGTGTTGCTGTGGCTCACCATTGCATCAGGCTGGTTGTCATGGTCAGGTTCATGTGTCAACTTGGCCAAGTGGTGGTACCTGTTTGTCTGGTTGGCAAGTGCTGGCCTGTCGTGATGAAGACATTTCATAGAATTAGATCATGATCCCATCAGCTGTATCCACAGCTGATTCCATTTGTAATCAGCCAAGGGGAGTGGCTTCTGCAATGAGTGATGCTCAATTTAATCACTGGAAGCCTTTTAAGGAGGATTCAGAAGAGACAGGCTCTCTTCCTGCTTCGGCTGGTGAACCTCTCCTGTGGAGTTTGTCCAGCTCTCCATTGGAATCGTCGGCTTCACAACCTACCCTGCGGATTTTGGACTCTGCATTCCCGTGGTCAGGTGAGACACTTTTATAAATTTTATATTTGCGAGTGTTTCCTGTTGATTCTGTTTCTCTAGAGAACCCTAACTGATACACTGGTGCTCAGGCATTATGTCATCTAATCTTTACGGCAGGCTGTGAGGAGGTGGATCTGCCTTTTATGGAAGAGGATGCTGAGGCTTAAAGACAATAATTTCAAATTCACATAGCCAGTGAGAGGTGAAGCCAAAATTCAAGCCATGGGAGATCAATGCTAGAGCACACCTGGACAAGCAGTTAGACCACTGGCAGAACTGGAGAAGGGAAAGAATAGGAATAAAAATATAATACCAAAAGAAATCCCATTTCAGGCTGTTACTAGACTATAATGGACAGATACTTCTTAGGACAAAATGCCTAGCAGGATGCTGTAAGTTAGAGCAGGTAGAAGCACGTGTTTTCTGCTCACACATGTGATGTAAAGGTTTCCAAAATAGGGCAGCTAAGTGCCTGGCTTTGAGCAGACCTGGATTCCAGTCCCTGCTCCTCCACTTATAGATTCCTTGACCCTTACATAGACCAGTACCCTCTCGGAGGTTCAGATTCCTAATTTGTAAAATGCTGATCAGAATTCCTACTTCACAGGTTTTGTGAGGATGCAAATAAGGCAGGGATTCTTGCTCTGGCATTATTGACATTTTGGGCTGGTTGATTCTTTGTCGTGGGGAGCTGTGCTGCACTTTGTGGGATGTTTAGTAGCATCTCTGGTTGCTACCCACCAGATTCTAGTCACACCTCTTCTCCCTCAGCCATGACAACCAGACACATCTCCAGTCCTTTCCAGATGTTACCTAGAGGGAATAAAATCTTGTGGGGTTGAGATGTGTCTTGCTAAAATAAAGCATGGGTAAAATGCCCCTGCCCACACATTCCTTCCTCCTCCCCTAGTCATAATGCATGAGTCCCATGCAGATCAGTGGATGCAGGAGTTGGAGGGGATGGTGGGTGTTCTAGTTTGCTAGCTGCTGGAATGCAATACACCAGAAACGGAATGACTTTTAAAGAGGGGGATTTAATAAGTTGCAAGTTTACAGTTCTAAGGCTGAGATAATGTCCCAGTTACAATAAGTCTATAGAAATGTCCAATCTAAGGCATCCAGGGAAAGATACCTTGGTTCAGGAAGGCGGATGAAGTTCAGGGTTTCACTCTTAAGTGGAAGGGCACATGGTGAACACAGTCAGAGTTTCTCTCTCATCTGAAAAGGCACATGGTGAACACAGTCAGGGTCCCTCTCTCATATGGAAGGGCACATGGCAAACATGGCATCATCTGCTAGCTTCTTCTATTGGCTTCCTGTTTCATGAAGCAACCCAGGAGGCATTTTCCTTCTTCATCTCCAAAGGTCGCTGGCTGGTGGACTCTGCTTCTCATGGCTATGTCATTCTGCTCTGCTCTCTCTGAATCTCCTTTCTCCAAAATGTTTCCTCTTTTATCGGACTCCAGAAACTGATCAAGACCCACCCAAATGGGTGGAGACATGTCATCACCTAATCCAGCTTAACAACCACTCTTGACCAAATCACATCATCCAGGGAGATGATCTGATTACAATTTCAAACATACAGTATTGAATAGGGATTATTCTACCTTTATGAAATAGGATTTTGATTAAAATATGCTTTTCTAGGGGACGTACATCCTTTCAAACCAGCACAGTGGGCCATCTTCCTAAGGGGCACAAAAAAGGGCTTTAGCTCAGTCATCCCAATGGCTTCAGTGGGATTCTGAGTGAGGCAGTATTGAGTATAGTAAAGAGTTTGGGTTTTACAGCCAGACTCCAGGGGTTGGAATCCAAATTCTGCTTCTTCTAGCTGTATAACTGGGTTACTTAAATATCTTGCACCTCCGTTTCCTCATTTGGAATAATGATGGTCTTTCATGGAGTTTTTGGGAGGACTAAATAGTTTAATACTATAAAGTACATGATAAGGTGCCTGGTATGGAGTTATCACTCAATAAATGCTAGTTGTCAGTCATGCCATGAATAGTTCAGAATGGGCTCTAATTAGGCTGTGTGAGCATACTACCCACCATGGCCAACTCATCCCAGTTTACCTGGGACTTTCCCAGTTTTACCCCCAAAAGGCCCAAGTTCCATGAAAACTGGGACAGTTGGTCATCCTAATCAAACCCTGGGAAAACAGCTGAATATTTTAATTCCAAGAACTGTGCTCAGTAGCATGTGTTTAAAGAAGCCTTCCATCTAGCAGGAAAAACAGTGAGAAGCAAAGTTTTAGATTGCCAGGCCAAGCAAGCACAAGTGTATGAGCACAGTTCTGTGGTATAGACAGTAATGCTTTTATGGAGAGAATGGCACTGGTGGCAAAAGGTAGAGAGCAAATATGATTCAGCCATGGAAAAGTAGATGCTAATGACACAGCTATATTTATTGACCTAGAAAGACAACCCTAATGTCTTGTACTAAGGGTATGTTATTTCTAAAAAGAAATACAGCCTGGGGAAGTGGGGACTGCAGACACGTTAGCAAAGAGAAGGCATGAAATCACGTCTATTTCTCAGTTCACACAAGTGCTAATCAAGGACAGAATTGCCTGGATTATCTCATTCTAGTGAAAACTTTCAAGAACTGCCCCAGTTGTCTGCTATGCTGAAACTTATCTGAACTAAGTAGTATGTTCAAAGTGTTGGTCATGCATTGGGGTCATGCATTGTTTCACTGGAATTACGTCCATTGGAGCAGACATTGCTGATGCCCACTCAATGTTCATGCTTTTCTTACAAACCCTTTTTCCTTATGGACAACCTGGCTTTGTTTGGGGAAACAATGATTCTGCTTGTAAATACTTAACTTTCGAGCTTCTTGGGTCTCTATAGGACCTAGCTCTGAGCAATGAGAGGCAAGTAGTGTTGCAAGCAGCCCATGTTTGTTAAAGCCACTTCCTGTAGCAGCAGGCAGGTCCTTGTTTACTCAGGCTGTTCTGTGTTTGAAACATCTCCCAGGCCCTGAGGATGGTCAATAGGCAGGATAAGAGAAGTCCCTGTGAAGCCCCCTCCCCTGTAACTGCTCATCTGCTTCTGTAAACTCAGCTTTGCAATCCTTCTGGCTCTGATTGCTGGCATGCAGCCAATCATCTCCCTCAAGCATCGTCAATTACCACATTGGGAAAAACCCTGACCCAAACGAGCAATTTTGTCTATAAAATCTCGTGTCAGCCCCAGTTCGTGTCTCACACTTTCAGAGGCTACTAGGCTGAGCCCTATGGCCACAGAAGAATAAAAACCTACTTCCTGGAACTTCGGATACTTGGCCCTGGTTTGTTCTGTTTCCGCATAACGTCCCTGGAGGTTTGCAGCCTTGTCCCTGGTTTTGTACAACATTTCAAAACCCTGCCTAAGGCTTCCCTTCCCCAATAAAAATAGAGCCTCTGCACAGGAAGGCTTTTTTTCTTCACCCTTGGCCCTCTCCTCTTTCCCCTGCCTGAATGCAGATATGATGTCCAGTGGTGGAGAAGCCATCTTGCTTCCATGGGGAGCAAGGACACATGGGGAGGATGCCAGAGAAGTGAGAAGGCACATGGGTCCCTTTTGACTTCCCAACAGAACTCACAGACTGCCCATGTCAGGACTTATTTCATATGAAAAGTTTCTATTTATTAAGCCACTATTTATGGGCCTCTTTTCTATATAATCAAACACAATCCTAACTGATTGAGCTGACTGGTATTTCTTTCAGTATAAATTTCTGCAAATGCATGGGTTTATTATAATGGACTTTTTTTTTTCGCTGTTGTCTAGGGAATTTCTACCTGACTCTTTCAGGGCCATCATCTCTGTTGGGAACAGTGAGCCCAATGCCTGGGGACCAGGATACTTTCAGCAGCCCATGAAAATGTCTTCATTTCCATTCAAGTCAAAAGGAAAAATGAATATAATCTACTTCACATCACAGTTGTGTTTATATCAACACAGTTGTATAACTTTTTTTTTTTTTTTTTGCATGGGCAGTCTCTGGGAATCAAATCCAGGTGTCCGGCATAGCAGGAGAGAACTCTGCCTGCTGAGCCACCATGGCCTACTGTTCTAGTTTGCTAGCTGCCAGAATGCAATATACCAGAAACAGAATGGCTCTTAAAAAAGGGAATTTAATAAGTTGCTAGTTTACAGTTCTAAGGCCAAGAAAATGTCCCAATTAAAACAAGTCTATAGAAATATCTAATCAAAGCATCCAGGAAAAGATACTTTGGTTCAAGAAGGCTGATGAAGTTCAGGGTTTCTCTCTCATCTGAGAAGGCACATAGTGAACACAGTCATTCTTTCTCCCTTGGCTGGAAGGGCACATGGCGAGCACAGCATCATCTGTTAGCTTTCTCTCCTGGCTTCCTGTTTCATGATGCTCCCCGGGAGGCATTTTCCTTCTTCTTCTCCAAAGCGCTGGCTGGTGGACTCTCTGCTACATGGTGCTGCAGCATTCTCTGTTCTCTCTGAATCTCCTTCATTCTCCAAAATGCTTCCTCTTTTATAAGACTCCAGTAAACCAATCAAGACCCAACCAAATGGGCGGAGACATGTTGTCACCTAATCCAGTTTAACAACCACTCTTGATTAAATCACATCTCCAGGGAGATGATCTGATTACAGTTTCAAACATACAGTATTGAACAAGGATTATTCTGCCTTTATGAAATGGGATTTAGATTAAAATATGGTTTTTCTAGGGGACATACATCCTTTCAAACCAGCACACCTGCCCTGTATAACTTTTAATAGCTTTTAATGGGACCACAGGCTGGGAAGGTAAAAGTGCCCATGGGCCACAAAAGTCATAATAAGATGCCAATACCACTTCATCCCATTGTACTCACCTTTCATGCCGACCTCTCCTTCTCTGCCTAGAAGAAAATGTGCTTCTATTCCTCAGAGGCAGCAGGGGGCACTGGAAAGTGTTAGCATCCCACAGATCTGGTTTGAACCCCAGTGCAACTTTAGGCAAGTTTCTTAATTTCTCTTGGTATTGGTTTTGTAGAGTTCTTTGGTGCATTGATTGATTTGTTTGTTCCATAACTATTTGAATGTCCACTTGTAGCAGGTCCTGTGCAGAAGAAGGCTAGTGTGCTCCTACCTGGATTAAAGGAATTGGAACATCTGAAGGTGTCTAACTTAATCCTGAGTACAAACAATAAATACTGTTTTTGTTCCCTTCATCTTGGTTGTGAGTGGACTACTGCTCAGTCCTCTGTGATTGTCTTTCTCCCTATGTGTAACACTGGCATTATGAAAGTGGCTTCTCCTCAGGACGGAAACTTCTACCTTTTTCAAAGGAGCAATCCTTTTCACTTGAACTTAATTAAGACCTGGTGTTCCTTTCCACAATCATTGCCGTGTTGATTGTGGAAAGGAACATCTCTTCTCTAATGATATTGTTCAGTATAACTGTTATAAAACTCATTCTCTAGGCACAACAATTAGACAAGATAGTGGCATAGGACTGGTCCATTCAAAGACAAACTGAACTTACTTTCATTGGGAGAAGCCGTCAGAATTTCAGACTTGGTTTATTTTGTTGTCATGGGCTTTATGTTATTTTATTTTATTTGCTTCATTATACCTTCTGTATAGATCTGTCTGTGAAAAAGACAATTGGTTATTAGAAAAAATGTAATTTCCTTATTATAACATTATACTGTGCCATATCAGAGTATATTGAAGATTTTGTAGTAAGTTATAAAAGTGCCAAATATAATCTGTATGCAAATATCCTATCCAAGGGTTGCTTTTATTTTTGTTTTCTATTGAATGCAGAAAAACACATGGAGTGAATTTGAGACAGACGCAATGATAGATACTGCTGTGATAAGAAAACAGTTTAATGCAAAGTTGCCAGTAGGGAAGAAGAAGAAGACAACATCTTCCTTGTAGCAACTTATTCAAATTCTATGTAAGAAATATGCCTCTATTCTCAAGGAGGCAGAGACTCCAGATCTTATTCCCTTGCTATCAAATCTGCTATTTTTAATCTGTTTGCCCCCTGCATGGTTCAGGAATTCCAAAGAGAAGCCTGAGAGAATGCGTAGCCCCCTGAATAGTTGCCAAATCCCATCTCTCTTGCTGTGTAAACAAAGCCTAGCTGGAGAGGTGGTGACTCCGGGATAAATTGCCATCAGACTGTTTTGGATACTCCTTTCCTTATTTGACATGCGCATGGATGCTTTCTGTGTTTCCAATCCTGGACAGGGCACTTGCTTTTAAAAATCTGACAGTTGGAAGTTCCAAATTCATTCAAAAAATTATTTAACTACATATACAGCAATTTATGGAGATAAGGCCCAATTCCCCCAAATATGCTCAAGTTGTATTTTCTATCTTACTTTTTCTCCACTTACTTTTCTGCTCAAACCTGAAATTTCTCAGGGGAGCAGGGAATTGAGTGAGGGTATCCTCTTAGACAAAAATGTCTAGAGTAATAATCATCTATTCATTCATTTCTTAAATGCTGTCTAGCAACCTTGACATATGCCAAGACTTGTATAAGGTTCAGGAAATATTAAAAACTGTAAATTTAAGTCATTTTTCTCAAGTAGTTTTATACTAAGTGGGATAGCTTGCATTTTGGAGCCAGGGAAGGAAAGGGAAGGAAAATGGTGGATGGGATTACAGGGAGGTTTAAAAACCATTTTGCCAGAGGGCCAGAGAGTCTAGCACAGTAGAGACAATTGTTGTCTGGTGTCCAAATGCCCTCTCTCTGAAGTGACATACTGGAAGTCTGCTGGCCTCTTCTCTTACTCCCTGCCCCCATTAAGTAACCATTTGACAGGTTTCCATGATTTCCTTCTGGAGGGTGAACACCATGTCAGGGAAGATGCAAAGTTGTATAAGGCATGGCTTTCTTTCCGAGATCTTAGGGAAATGATACAACCATTCATTCATTCAACAAATGTTTAGTGAGCACCTATTTATGGGCTTTAGCCCCTGGAGATACAGTGATGAATAAATTGACCAAATTCCCTGCTCTTACAGAGCTTATTTTCTAGTTGAGGGAATTAAAGAAAAAGCAATGTGGGTGTTATAGTTGAGGTGGATAGGTGCTATCAAGAAAACAAAGCAGGACCAGGTATAATTTTAAATAGGGTGGCCAAGGAAGGTCTCAATGAGGTGATACTGAGCACAGGCCTGAAGTGGGTCAGTCTAGTAGACATCTGGGGAAAGAAAATGCCATGAAGCAGGGCCATTAGGGAAAAAATCATGAGTCAGGGGCATCTGTGGAAGAAAAGGTAGCAGGTAGTAGAGCTGGGAGGAGTGAATGTGTGAGGGAGTCATTGAAGAGGAGGTCAAGGTACAAGGGACCATCCACGTTTGGGAAATAGCACCAGCAAAGATTTAAAGGAGGACTTGTACATGACAGCATCTTTCTCAGACTTGACTAGGTCCAGAATTGCAGAACAGGTGACAGGTATGGAAGATAAATGAATGGAAATTCTCCATTTCCTATTCCCTAACAACTGAAGAATTTATACCCATCATGAAAACATTTGTACCATGAGCTCATTACAAATACTTGCCTTTATTCATAGAAACCTTTTCACCCTCATCCTTGTGTGCACGTGCTTGAGTGTGTGACTCCATCACTGGAGGACAATAGTTAAATCTGTTCTTCACTGGTATGTTTGCTTAAACTATTGGCTTGCCCACCGTCTCTAACATGGATTTGAAATATAAAGGGTATATTGCGTAACTCATCCACCACTGTCACTAACAGTGGTTGCCCGATGACATATCCAAGGATGCCATGTTTATGTTGCAATGACTGTTACACAGCAGCTGCCTTCACTTCTGTATCTACAGCAACCATTGCCAATCAATCACAACCTTCTTTCCAGAGTCCTGACAAAGTCCTTCAAAATATCCTGCATGACCTGCCACCTCAACAGCCCCCACCGTCACTGAATTTCTGACTTCCTCAACCCATCTTCTCCCCCTTGGTTTGTCTGCTATTCCTCAACACTCCAGGTGATTCCCAGGGTCTTGGCACTGTCTGTTCCCCCTGCTTTGCTGCTCTTCCACCAGTGATTTGCACCTCCACTTTTCTTATCTCTTTCAAGGACTTTGAGCAAATGAATTATTTCCATTGAGGAAATAAGTGGTCACCTGACTACTTGAATTAAAAATTATACCCTCCATCCACCACTCTTCTGACCTCCATTCCCCGATGTATCTTTTTTCCTATACCACTTACCACCTCCTAACCTGCTATAAAATTAAGTTCCTTTTCATGTTTTTTTGTCATTGTTGTTTTATTGGGTTTCCCCTCCTTAGAATGTAAGTTCCATTAAGGCAAAGATCTCTGTTTTGTTCACTGTTCTAGTCTAAGCTCCCAGAGAATGTCTGGCTCATATAGATGCTCAATAAATATTTACTGAATGAATGATATATTCTTGTGTGCAAGATAGAGACTAATATAATTAAGTAATACCTTTTTTTGTGATAAACTGTGTGTTTAAATATATGCAATTATATGCATATAATTACATACATATGTCTGTGTATATGTGTGAGTAGTGTGTGTGAGATATGTACACATACACACAGAAAACACATAGACCCAGAAAACTCAAAGAGTGTGTAAGCATAGCAGAGAGCTTAATTTTTAACATTGTTGATATCTGGATTGAGGGAGTTGGAGTACATTTCAGTGTATGTTTAATGAGTGTCAGTCTATATTGTCTGACTTGTGCAGGACACATCTAATATGGAGGAAAAGTATAAAATCCATAAAGTAGGAAATTTTTGGCATATTCTGGAGTGTTTACTCTGACTTGGATTTTATCAAACAAGATGGTTGAAATTGAAAAGATAATTGGTTTTCTGGAGACAGGTAAAAATTGGCATTTTCTTGGGTATCTATAAGAGCAGCGCCTTCAGGTCCGAGTACTTTTGGCCAATGAGGATACATCTGCTCTTTTAACCAACAACGTTAGTGAATTCAGCAGCTCCTTCCAATGTGGAACCTCTGTGAACTCCAGACTGGATAATAGTTTGTTCCTGACCTCCTTTCAGCTGAAAACCCCAAAATTCAACTTCTTGGGAATTATTAAACTTTATATTTTTTCTTTCTTCTTTTTTTTTTTGCTCATGTGGATTTCTCCTTTTCTCTTTAAAAATTCAAACACACTGCTGAAATATAGAAATGCTTAAAAGAAAAGAAGAAAGTGAAATTACCAGTCACCTTACCTATTGGTTATGACTGCTTTTCAGCATTTTGATGTATTTCTTTTGTAATTTCTATGCATATATGCAAAGCCCATTTTTATTGATAAAATTATGGCTATACCATAAAATGATTTATTTTTTCACTCAAAATTAATTGTGGGAATTTTTAGATTTAAAAAATCTTGAAATACATATTTTAATGATTTCATAATATTCCATTAGATGAATTTTCCATAATTATTGCCTATGCTTGGACATTTAGGTTGTTTTTCCAGAAATGCTCATATTCTAAATGATGTTGCAATTGGTATAGAATGAATATGCATTGTCAGCTGTGACTCCTAGCAGTGGTGCCATCAAGTTAAAGGATGCTCATCGGTTGAACAAATTTATACCTTTTTAAACTGTTTTTGGTGCTGTTGCTTGGACTTTATTTTTGCTATGAATAAATATCACCATTAAACAAAGCTTTCCTGTTAGGGAGCTTTATGGTGGCACATCTCCTTGGAATACAAGGACAGAACAGATGATATGCAATATCCCTCCTGGAACTCATTCCATTGCTGTGCTGTAGTTGGAAGAACTTTTTGCCTGTTAAAGATTGCTTTGTGATGCTAACGAACACTGGTGGGTAAAGGGTCAACAACTTCTTTCTTCTTTAAGGGGCATATTTGACCTAGGTTCAGCTTTCTATCTCCATTCCCCTGGAAGCTGATAAAGGTGGCATGCTAGCCTGGAAACATTGCTCAGGCTGAAAATGGCCCCTTTGTAGAGCACTGCACCAACTTCGGAGCAACCACAGTGATGTGAAGAGAAGACAATTCTGAGCTTCCCCACTTGTGGTGACTCATCACCAAACAGGTTCTATACATGGGACCTCTTCTTCCACTGAAAAGAAATGCCTTATGCTGACCCTGCGGCTTACCCTGTTTCCTGTTCTGTATCCTTCTGAGTGCCAAGAGTTGCCTAGAATGTTCTGTTGAGTCTGAATATTAGTTGATCCTGGGAGCCTTGCATCTGGATCCCAATCCCTCATTATCTCAAGCAACTCACTCAACTGAACTCAATTCCCCCAAATCTGATTTCCTTATTTTTAAAACAGAGGATAATGATGACCATCCCTTAGATATAACAAAAGAATAAGATAATAGACACACACAAAAACATAGTGTCTGACCCCAATTTAAGAAGTTAATAAATAGTGGCAGTAGCAGTTGTGGCTTATTATATAAAATTTTGTGTTAATATCATTGTCCTGCTCTTCCAGTCAGGGTTGGCTTCATGGACAGGCAAACTGGGCAGTCATCCAGGGCCCTGTGCTTGCCTTAAAGCTCTGCTGTCATTATTTTGAACTCTTAAACAAGGGATCCTGCATTTTGCTGTGCGTGCAGTCCTGCAAATTATATATCTGGTTCTGATTCCAGTATAAGGTGTGCAAATATTGTAAACTATTTTATGTAGAGCTCAGATAGTGCTTTGGGAGCTCTATCTAGTGAAGGGGAATTGGAGGAAGAAGAGAAGGAAGAAGAATTGCCAAGAGTTCACATGCACACAAAACATCTAGTTTATTCCTCACCCCAACTCACTGGGAGAGCTACCACTCCCATATCCATTTTAATAATACTCAACTTGAGACAATTTAAATTTCTCCAAATCACTGAATTGTTGAGTGAGAGAACTGGGCAATACCTTAGACTGTTCTCTCAACTATGTGGTTCGGGGAAGACTCTAAGTGCCTGTGGTTTTTTGGCAGATTCACATGTTAGCTACTCTGCTCTGTGGGGTCCTTTCTGCAGAGACCTCTTGTGTGAAGCCTCTCCTCTAGGCTGGAGACTCCATGAAAGCAAATGTAAATCGAGAGATCTAGAGCCTTTATTAAAATTTTAAAAACAGTGCATGCACACAGAATGGCAAAGAAGGGTCTCGGCTTCGTTTCTTCAAGGCTCTGAGCAGTGCATAGTAATGCGACTGCTTCAGGCACTCAGAGCTTGGGTCTTCCTGTGGTATTTTGATGTCCCCATCAATGCTCATGAGGACAGATTGATCTTCCTGGCACTGAATGCTAACGACGAGCTCTTGCAGCCCTACAAGGTGTTCTGACAGTTTTCAGATTCCAGCTTATGGAAAAGGACTGTTCATGTCTCTCAGAACAAAGAGAAAGACTCTTGATTGTTTGGGCCTTGGCTGCTAAGTTGGGCTGCGCCTGGGCTTACTCTGCATCTTGTGTGCTCCTTTGCAGACCTCCTAGGCCACTGGTGCTGAATGAAACTCTTTGGTCCCCAGCATCACCTCGCCAAGCCCAAGTCATCACCTTGTCTCCCAGCTTTGGGTTTGGAGCCCACACCAGGGCCCCTGTGTTCCTCATTTACCAATACCTGTCATGCATTGTGACTCCTCACTACCTATTGTTCCCACTAGGGTTGAAGCTTCCTGAGAACAAGGATGGTGCTTGCCTTGTACCTCCCTAAATGTTTTGCATTTCTGACCATGTCTGAGGAATAGTCAGTAAACATTTCTAGAATTTCCTTCTGGAAAAATCCAGTTATACACACAAGACTTTGAGATTGTCTACAAGATTATAGACCCCTGAAGTCAATCATGCAAGGTGCCCATGGATCCAGAAAACAAAACCTCCCCTTGGCATACTTGTACATCAAATGCCTTAGTCTCCATTACAAAACTCTTGTCAAGGGAAGTTCAGAACCTATTTGATTGCCTCCAGAGGCAGTGGGCTCACTATCTCACTGGCTATCTGAGACAATTTAGAACATTGGAAGATGGATGGATGGATGCACTTACTCACTGAGTAAATATTTTGGGGGCCTTCTCTGTGTCAAGCCCTTTTCCAGGAATACATGGGTGGGAAAAGCCAAGCCCCTGTCCTCCTAGAGTTTATGTTTTAAAGGAGAAAGCAGAAAATGTTCAAATAAACAAACATTTGATACATTGACTGATATAATTTTTGAAATGGAGGGAGTAAGGAAAAGTAAAGGCAGAGATTGTGAGCATGGGAGGGAAGGGCTACTTTATAGATGCTGGGCAAGCATGACCTTCCTGTGGAATGACATTTAAGCAGAGTGAGAATAGAGTGAAGGGGAGAGTCATGAGAAATTGTGGTGAGGTAGACACTCCAGGTAGAAGGAACATTAAGAGCAAAGGCCCTGGGTAGGAAGGCAAGGATGGCTGGAGAAGAGTGGGTAGTGGGGAGAGAGCAAGGGGTCAGCTGGCATAAGGCCTAGAAGGTCACCATAAGGATTTAATTTGTTTCCCCAAGTTTGATGGAAAGCCATTGGAGAGTAAAGCAGGTGAGAGAAGTGCGTGGTTTTAAAGTGGTTCCTGCTTGTGTGTGTGTGTGTGTGTGTGTGTGTGTGTGTGTGTGTATGGAAAAGAGCCTCTAGGGAGCAAGGACAGCAGTATGGAGAACCCTGTGTAGGAGACTCTGGGCTTCCAGGAGAGAGGCAGTGGTTGCTTGGATACTGTCTTCAATCAGCCCAGCATCATAGCTGGGCTCCACCCAAATGAAATGCAGTTTCCATGGGAGAGATACCTTTCCCAAAGGGAGATGTAGAAGTCCCAGAAGTCTGCTGGCCTGAGAGAGAAATCCCTCTGGCACTAGGTTAAGATAGGTTTGCATCTCCTTCTTGGTCAGGTTGTATAGTGAGAATGAATTGTAGTCCACGAACTCAGGCAGGCCAGAAATGTCATATTTCTTAATTCTCTTCCAGTGAAATTAACACCCTTCTCAGTTCTCATGTAGATGGATTGGTGGGTAAATCTATCTCAGTAATATCAGGACTCTTGCTGCCCTTGGGTTGTCCAAAGGTCCTGGGGTCTTTTGCTAAAGTGTAAGAAGGAACTGTTGGCTATTGTGGGCATATGTACTGCCTTGATCCTCATTGTCCGCTGTAGCTGAGGGGCTCTGCTGATTCTGGGCAATATTCAGCGGATAGAAAATTTTGACAAGGTTGGGACTCTCTGTTTGAGACAAATGACATGGAGGTGGCACTCATTATAAAGGCAGTATACTTTTAAGTCAAAGAAATCCATCGTTAACTGTAGAATTTTGTTGACTTAGACTTTCATTCAATAAACATTCTGCCTATATCCTTTTTGGAAAGGCAGTATTTAAATAAACAAATATGCTAATTTTCTTTAAACATTGAAGTCCTTGTTCTCTCATGTATGCCAAGTGCAATCTATCCTCCAGCTGCACATACCTTTGTAGAGGAGACAGCCATAAGGAGCACAGCTGTAATGCAGGATCAGTGGGCAGCGTCTGGTGGGCAGCGTCTGGTGGGCAGCCAATGGAGTTTGAACTAGGTGTTTTTCTTATTGCTAGAATCATAGCAAACCAGACTTGTCACGGTAAACTTGGGCTTGTAATATTAACTGCTCTGTGTGAATTATTTGTAAATGAATCTTCTCTCTTCCTTATTTTCCCCATTGTGAAAGAATAGGAAAAAGGGATTCATTCATTCATTTATTCACCAATATTTATTGAAGGCCTATATGTGCCAGACCTTTCCTGTCTCCATGAAGTTTTACTCTAGTGAGGGAGACAGACAATAAGCGAGTAAATAAAAAGAAATATCAGACTGTAATAAGTGTGAAATAAAACCACATTAAATTGATACAGAATGAAGGAGGGGCCTCTTTCTTTTTTGGGAGGTCGTATGAAGTCTGGAGGAACATTCCATGCACGAACAGCACAAGGCCCCTGAATATTGCTGTATGATCATTTTCTAAACTTTATATGAATTAATTCCTTTATAGAAAAGTGGGCAAATACACTTAAAATGGCAGTCTCATGATATGATCTTGCATGACATTCACTCATGTTTTGAAAAACATGGATCTAGAACTTAAGTTCATTCATGCACATACAGTGGTGGGAGCTGGCGCAGCCACCCATACCATAGGGTGGGAGCTATTTTATCAGGGATGACAGAGGGACAAGTTAAAAGTTGCCTGGGTCTCCGAAACAGTGGACTACCTACCAGCTAGTGAATCCACTATGAGAAAGAAGAGCAAGTGCAGGCTTTCTTGAAGACAGTGCTCTTTCAAACTCTGTTATGCAATGACCTGTTCCCCTGCTCTGTCACTCCATTAAGGAGTGAGAAGCACAGAGCAAGTTGTTTCCTTTGGAGTTTAGTTCTTTCAGCCTAGTAGGGAAGAAAATTTTTGAAACAAATTATTGTTTAATTAAAATATAGGTTAAGTGCAATGAAGAACAAGGGCCTCACCTAAGCTGAGGAAGTGATGCCAAAAAGCAGGGTTGAATACTGGAAATTCTTTTTTTTTTTTGCATGGCCAGGCACCGAGAATCGAACCCGGGTCTCCAGCATGGCAGGCGAGAACTCTGCCTGCTGAGCCACCATGGCCCACCCTGGAAAGGTTTCTCTTGTAGGGATTGGCAGCCTGTTATAAATAAAATTTTATTATAAATTTGTTTACTTACTGTCTATGGCTCCTTATTTTTTCTATAATGGCTGACTTGAGTAGTTGTGACAGAGAACGTAAGGCATGCAAAGCTGAAAATATTTACTATCTGGTCCTTTAAGGTAGAAGATTTACCAGCCCCGTTTCTATAGGCAAGTGGAGAGAAAGGGCCTGGGCAGGGCTGGGCAGGAAGAACATTTTGGATTGAGCATAAACCACGTGGAGGTCTAGAGTTTAGGTTTACGGCAGACCACGGGTTGCAAACTCAAATGCTCACAGAGGGCATATACTAATAAACAAAGTGAATTGGATGTTCATGAATTATGTGCGTAAGATCCTGGAGAAATATGTTTCTCCTATTTTTTTTAAAAATGTATGCTCCTCTTGGGCTATTATTTATTTCCCCACTTTCAATAGAGCCATAAGTACAAAAGAATCTCTCAACTATAAGAACAATTCAGAGCAAGTATAACAGTAAATGGCAACTGAAATTCATTCCCCGTATTGATGGTGCAGTAGGGGGCAGTGAGGGCTATAGAAAAACAGAGCATGTATGCTGCATGTAAAGTTTTTAGTCAATGTGAATTACCATGAAGAAATATAGACTCAGTTTTGCCAGATCTTAAGATTTTTTTTAAGAATTTCTGGAAATCTGTATTTTTAACGGAAATCTCCCACGTTTCAAACAATGAATATTTTTGTTCTGCGGCGTTTTTACAATGCACATGCCCAAATCAAACCTACCTGCAGGCTGGATTGTCTCTGTAGCCTCCAGTTTGAGACTTTAGCAGAGACTTTTAAGTGATCCAGGAGCTCATATATTAGCCAGGGAGTTCACACTCTCCGGGAGAAATGAGCAGATTGTATTATAAAGTTGTATATTCTGTGCACACACCGTGCTTTGGAACATTAGAGGAGGGAGAAATCCAAGGTGGTTGGAGCGTTTTCAATGAACTCACTGAGGAGGTGGGTATTATCCTAGGTATTAAATTATGACTATAATCTGAGTAAGTAGCCGCAAGGAGGGCAAGTGTCCCTGGAAAGCCATATCCATGGAGGAGACAGGAATTGTGGATGAGTAATACCTACAATTGTGGATATCGTGAGGAGGGTTTGTAAGAGATTTGGTCTTCTGGGAGCAAAAGACATATAAGGAACTCTAAAAGTCAGCGAGTAATTTGAAATTTGAGCTCCTTCCATTATCTGCTGTTCTTTTTCTCTGCCAGGGTGCTGACCCCTGCGGTCAGGTTTTGGTTTAAATTTTATCTCCAGGACATCTCGGAAATTGCTGTTAAGGACACTTGCCAGCAGGTGGCACTGCTCTCATTTGGTAAAAAGGAAAGTGGCACAAAGGAATGAGCAACTTTGTTTTCATGATGTCTGACGGATTTTCTGATCCCAGCCTAAGCCTGGGTTTATAGCTAATAAAGAAAAATATGGTACACACTTCTCCTTCTTTATCCATCTCATGGCCCTTTCCACAGCTCCCACCACACCAAGTCCGTAATATCTATTTCTGATGCAGTTGCTGTGTAAATTGTATATACAGGAACATCTGTATTATTCTAGGTCTCCTCTCTAGAAGCACAGCTGCAAACCAGAAGGAGCAGAACAGAGACAAATGTTCATATGTGGTTGAAGAACTGTCTGGAGGCTTAGAAAAGAGGCGAGTAAGGCATGTGTTTCATTTCAGCTTCCCAAGGTATTTGGATTTAGACAGCATTTTTGCTCCAGAAAGCCCTGCATATAAGAAATAGAATCTGGAGCCATTTTTCTAAGATCTTTTTTTTTCAGCCTATCCATCTACAGAAGCTCACTGTAAAAGCACCCATTTAAAGGTGAATGGTCGTTTGCTTCATGACAATCAGTGAGGGCCAAAGACCAGAGTTGCAGAGACTGGGAAAGTGCAAGGTGAGGGAGAAAGGCTGCCAAGAGGCAGGGTTAATTTGCATTCATTTCTTCCACCCATATATGGTTCCCATGCAAGTTTTGCCAACTCCCAAATGGTGGTGTCAAACCAGGACAGATGGCTTCAGTTTATTAGGAGGGTCTTGTCACCCTAACAGCAAGTCTCAATGACAAATGTACATGGTCCTGTTTTCAAAAAATTCTCTTTTTCTTTCTTTCTCCTTTTTTGTTCTTCTGCCTACACAGGCACTGTCTGGTCCCCTCTTGAAGGAAATTTAAGAAAGCTGTCCCCATAGTTTCTCTCGGGAGAAATAGGACTGTGCTTTTGTGTGCCTAATTTCGTTCTCCTCCCTTCATTCTTTCCAGCACTAGGTAAGGAGCTGGGAAGTGGCAGTACCAGGGGTGAAAATAAGTTGGGGGGCCAGGAGCAAAGCATTTGAAAAGGGTGAGGTGTAGAGTTTGCTTTTTGGGGGAAAAAGAAAAAAAACTAAAACAGATCTTTCCTTTGCATCCTCAGCTCAATAGCCTGCCTGGAGGCAGACCAGCGAGGTAGAGCAGACCTAAGTTCCCGGGTTGGGTGTGGGGGGTTGAATTATGGACCGGCAGTTTAGACAGATCCTTAGTCTTGCTCCATATTCCTGTGGGTGTGAACCAATTGTAAACAGGACCTCTTGGCGATGTTATTTTAGTGAAGGTATGGCCCAGCTGAATAAGATTGGGCCTTAATCTGGATTTCTGGGGTCTTTTACGAGCAGAAGAAACTCATACATAGAGTAAGCCTGAAGCTTGCTGAAGTCAGATGTCATCGAGAACTAGAAGAAAAAGGAGAGGCCATGTGCTTCCCCAAAGCAGGGAACCCAAGGGTTGTCAGCAGTCAGCATGCCACAGACCCAGGGAGCAGCCAGCGGCATTCCAGTCTCTGCAACCACGAGCCAACATATTCCCATTATATAAGCCACACCATTGTGTGGCCTATTGTCACAGCAGCTGGGCTCCCTCATGGTCGGTTTTGGACCCTGACAAAAATGGATGCCTACCAGTTCTGGTTGGCTAGCTCTGACAGTGTCCTCGCCCTTAACGTGGGAACAAGGATTTCGGTTTCGGGGGCCCAGTGAGTGAGGTGATGCCTGTGAGCTGTGTGGTCCAAGGCCATGAGGTCTAAATGCTCAAGGCATGCCAGCCATTGATTTCTCCTTTGATGCCAAGAATGGGCGTAATTATTGTTTAACTGGCATATTATTTATATACTCACTGCATGCTTCTAGGCATGGAGCTAGGTCCTGGGGTTTCGCAAATCTTCCATCTCCTACTTCTATTTTTCTGTTTTCCTATTTTTCTCCCCTTTGCCCAGTTCTGTTTTGTATACTAGTACATTCAGAATCTGTCTTTCTTCCTCCAACAGGAAGAAACCTCCTGTTCCTCTTCCTTGGAGCAGTTCTGTTCTTTCCTGCTGATTTCCTGCTGGCTGGGGTCTCTCTATCACACTGCCTTCAGCCTCCCCTCACCCTGTAATTTATGGAAAGGGGATGCTGTGCATTTGCTACCTGCAAGCCACCATGAAAAATGGGGATTAAAGCCTGCACCTTTTCTACACAAAATAAAATCTCTTTGAGGTGGGCTGGACCATGGCTAAGAGTGGGCAGGTTAGAAAAATAGGGGGAGAGAGCAGGAGAAACAAACCAAGGAGATCTGCCTTCAGCTTCTGGTTCAAGGGAAGCAGCCAGCGTGGCCTGTCTGTGCTCCCCTCCCCAGGGAGCCCAGGTGGGCTGCAGGCTGTTCGGGAAGGGAACCATTCCACCTCTGGGACTCTGGATCATTTATTAGTGGGTCTAGTTTCTAGAGGTTTTAGCCAGCCGTTCCAGAGCGTGACGCCAACCCTGAAAATTAGGGTTAAGTGCACCATTGCAAAGAAACTCGCAGCTACATAGAGAGGGTGCCCGGCTCACTGGTCGGTGCCAGGACCGTTGCCTGCCCGCAGGTCTGAGAACCTGAAGGCCAGTCTGCTTGGTGGGACTCTGGTATCTCGGCCCATCCCCCATGGGCTGTGCTCAAAGGGCATTCTGCCGGTGGCTGGCTCTCTGAGTCATCCATTCTGGAGTGTGATGTTTCCCATGACTTCAATTTCAGGGCATGGGTTCACCCATGTGAGGTGTGTTGGTGTGATCTTGCCCTCTTGGTAGGGGATGGATGCGATGCCATTTCTAAATCTATCCCAGTTCTAAATTTTGTGATTGGCAGTGATCTAGTCCAATGAGATTAGACCAAGCATCACTCATTCAACAAATATTTGAGGGCCTCCCCACCACTGGACACTCTTCTGGGACCTGGGAATGATTCATAAATAACATGTCAGGCAGCAATAAGGCTATGAGGAAAAATGAAGAGAGTGCATGGGGGTGGTCAGGGAAACCTGTGAGCTACAGAGAGGTGAGGGATAAGCCAAGCAGTTCACTGGGAAGAGCATTCCAGGCAGAGGGAACAGTAAATACAAAGGCCCAGAGTCAGGAGTAGGCAGATCGGGCTGGAGGAACAGCCAGAAATCCAGAATGGCTCAAGCTAAGTGAGCTAGGAGGAAAAAGGTAGAAAAGGCTATTGGTGAGATAAAGGTCAAGATCATAGGGCTTAAGGGCCTTGCAGACCCTAATGAGGCTTTTCTATCCAATCTCAGTGAAATATGTTTCTGGAGGGTTTTGAGCAGAGAAATTATCTAGCTCAACTTCAGCATTTCAAAAGGCTCCCCTCATTTTCCTCAGTCTTCAAAAGATGAATAGGTTATATGTGTGCGTGTGTGTGTGTAAGTTATGCATCTATATTTATAATCTGAAAATCATTGGAGTCCATGTCTAAGAACCCCTTTTCCACTAAAGCTATGCTATTGCACAGGTCCTTTTTCCTAATTTCATTTAGCTTGGAAAATAGGGAACTCACTGTGGAGGGGAAGGAATGGGAGCCCAGAAGTCCTTTGGTGGTTTCAGGCAATCCACATCGTCCCAGGGGTTATGTTAGTGCAGAGAGGTGGCCTGCATCCTTTCTTTCCTAAAGAGTAGATAGAAGCAGAGGTGTGTGAGATGGTGGGGGAAAGAAGTTGGAGAAGGAAACTGAGACCCTAGCAGGGGGATTTATAAAATGTCCTTGATAAATAGGTCACTTTGTAAGAACGCATTGTGGAAAGCTGGTGTGTATCATTACACAAAATGTTCGTCTCTTTGCAAATGTAAAATGAATCAAGAGAGAGACTTCTGGTGTTAATGAAGCACTGTGTATATTTTTAGAAGAATGCAGAAGGATAAAAGAGGTGATTTACAATGAGTCGGCAGGATGTCAGCGTGTGTGTGCATGGTTAAAAAAATAACTCATTGAAAATAGATTTTCAGATTCTTCTACAACCAAAGTAACCTGTTTTGTCGCTGAGCAAGAGTCTGTGAAACAAATTTTATTTAAGTTATGTCTTTGCCCCGCTATCTTTGCCCAAAAGTTCTAAAGCTTGATTGCAAACCTAGATGCTTTACATTTATTATCTTTTTTCCCCTTTATTATCTTTTAATACATTGTCTATTAAAAGTTGACCAGAGTCCACTGGCATTATGGATTCACTTAAATGTATTTTTATGAGTGTGGTGGGAATTTTAGGAGTCTTTCCTCAAAATCTTTCTATCATAGTATGAATTCAAGGGTTCTTCAGTCAAGTTCACCTGAATTCCAACATTTTATGAATCAAACTTGCATGATGAGCAACTTTTATATTTCATCCTGATATGATTTGAATCAAGAAATCCATCAAGCAAAGTGTTTTTTGGGATATGTTGCAAACCAGCTTCCAGACAACTGTCTCATTAGTTCTGGGTGATTCTTGCTCAACTGCCTGACTTGGTTCCACTTCCAGCCACCCTTTGGTGTTCCTGAAAGCCTTAAAGGACTAAGTCCTTATGAGGCCCTGTGTAGTGGCCCCCGATCCCTCCTTCCGCCTTTGAGCCCCCACACCGTGGCGTACAGCCCAGCTACCTGGAGGATTCTCTTCCTCTCTCAGGTCCTGGGACACTCCCCATCCCCACCCCACCTGCTTGCTTTTGTCCTGAGCCCCCACAGGAAGTGTCTGTTACCCTTGCTATTAGGAAAAATGAAGGGAGTGCATGGGGATGGTCAGGGAAACTAGTGAGCTGCCGAGAGGTGAGGGATAAACCAAGCAACTCACTGGGGAAGAGCATTCCAGGTACAGGGAACAGTAAGTGCAAAGGCCCAGAGGCAGAGAAGGTGGATCAGGCTGGAGGAACGTGATGCCTCCTCCCCACATCTGAACGCAGTTGTACTTCCCTTTCTCAGGGAGGCTTTCTGTGAACTTTGCCATAGTTGGTGCCATGGTCTCTGCCTTCATGGAACTTAGTACAGCTGGAATCAAATAAAGAATTAATTATTTAAGGTCTGTTTTCTCTTCTGGAATATTTTTGTTTAAAACAGCCCTATGAGGTATAATTTATGTACTATAAAATCACCCATTTTTAATAAACGTATAGAGTTGTACAGCCGTCACCACAATCCATTTTTAGAATACTCCCATCACCTCCAAAAGAGCCCTCGTGCTCATTGGCTATGCATTCCTGTTCCCACCCCCAGCCCCAGCAGCCTCTCATCTACTTTCTGTCACTACAGATTGGCTTCTTCTGGGCATTTCATATAAAGGGAATCATATAATATATGATCTCTCGCACCTGGTTTCTTTCACTTAGCATAATGCTTGTGAGGTGTATCCATGGAGTAGCATGCATCAGCAGTTTGTCCTCCACTAGAATTTAACCTCACTGAGGGCAGAGACCTGGCATTTTCATCCAATTAACATCTATTTATAGTGTGTGTGCCAGAGGCTGAGGCTGCAGCCATGAATAAGCAGTCCTCTCCCTGCCATGAGGGGAGGCAAACAACAGATAAGTAAACAGTCACACAACTGCAAGTTTTGGTAAGCAATGTGGTAAGTTGTGTAAGTGTGTAGTAGGTGTTGCAACAGAAACAAGTAAGGGGGAAAGTGAAGAAGAGTAGATGGGGGTTTACTTTATGTTGTGTCTATTAGGAACACAAAAAGTATTTGTTAAATGGATGATGATATAAGGTGTCCCAAAAGGTATCAGATGGTACATAAAATCATGACATTTGTTATCGATGAGTGATGAGTGGAGGTACCATGCTGGTATCTGACACACTGAGTCTGAACCAGGAAGGGTGTGGCTGCTTGGTTCATAGACAAATAGGGGACAGTCAGGAGATCAAATGTTAGGGTACATCCTGCTGGGCAAAATGGCATAGGCATGTGGTGGAAATTCTCAATTCAGCTCTGTCAATAACTTACTCTATGGCTTTGGCAAAACCATTTAACCCAGGAATAATAATAATAGAATGTATTGAATAACTTCTATATATTTTACAAAGTATTTCACATAAATTATTCATTGGGTCTTCAGGCTAACTCCATGAATAGCAGTTTTATAGATTTTTATTATATAATAGTAATATCCATAAATAAAAGATAGTTATACAATTTTGTCATTATTATTATTGTGTAATTGAAATCACTATTATTATCATGACTACTTGTGATACATTGCTGTAAGCACTAATATTTCTCACTTAATTTTCATAGCAGTTCTGTGATATGAGTACTGCTACATCCACTTAATGGTAAGGTTCATGAAAGGCAAGAGCTTGTTGTCTTATCTTTAGTGCCATCCCCATCCCAGCGCAATGTTTAATAAACAGATGTTGATTTGAGTTGATCCATGACTCTTCGTTGTACCTGTGAGGAAACTGAGTCACACAGCAGTGCTGAATCATTCATGCAAGGCAATAGGTGGTCAACTCGGATGTGAATTCCCTTTTTGATTGTTTCTGCTACTGAGTTCTTGTTTTCTTCACCTGCAGAATGAGATCTTTGCATATGATGATCCCTGCAGACCTTTCCAGCTTTCAATCTCTAGACAGAAGCTATGTCTCAAACAAGTGTAATGAATTCTATGCCATGTTTTGCAGGTTAGCCATGGAGAGGTAAATTTAGGGAGGAATGAGTCACAGATATGGACCGAATAGAGGTGTTTGTGTGGAAACGTCATTGACCATCTCTGTGGGTCCCTCCCAGTGAAAATGGAGCAGTTAATTAAGGACAATTTACCCTCTCCGTGACCACCAAGCTGGAATGGCACACTGGTCACTTGCCCAATCTGCTCCACCTCCAGCCCTAGGTGGGACCAAAGAAAGGGATAATGTGAGCGACTGGGCCAGCTACGTGGGTGAGGAGAAGGTCCCATTAGTCACTCCCAGAGGTTGCTGTTTCTTAGCTTTTTTTGTGCTTATTTGAAATGTAAAACATTACCCTTAAACCTTATACAGATAACACATGTTTATCACAACCAGTGACACAGAAGTCCTGCAGGTGACTGCCTCAGAATCAAAGGCTGCCTTGTGTCTGCCAGGAAATGCACAAGCAGCATTTGACTAGAACGGAATTATGCCTCCAATTCTCTAGTGCGTGATTACAAATTTGGCTTCCCTAAATTGCCTACATTGTATCAGGGATAGACAACTAATGAACTCAAAAGCACAAAACTCAATGGCATCCCTATTAGAAGCTGCACCAGAAAATGCCTTGATGTTGTCTGGGAAAAATGGGAATTTCATAGGATGGATGAGAACCCAAGTTGAAAGTAGTCCCTGAACGCATTTTACTCTATGACCCTCTTTCAAATCATTCCCTTTATTTGATATAACAAAGCCACTTACTTTTTCTTAACAATAATGATAACATTATCAAAATGTTGTTCTGAATTCCCTTTTAAAACTTACCTCATCATCATCATTTCTCCAAATTAATAGATATTGATAATTTAATAATTTTAATCTATATAACAACTTCTAAGAGTAAATAAACCACAAGTCATTCAACCATTCCCCTTTCGACATGTATTCAGGTTATTTCTTTTTTTTTTTTCTGTTACAAATAGTGTGGCCACAAATATCCTTGAGTACATGTGCTCTGATGCTTCTATTTATTTCTATCTATTTATTTCTATCCACATTGGGTGGATGCCCAAATGTGGTTTGTATTAGTTTTATCTATTACTGCATGACAAACTACCACAAATTTAGCAGCTTAAGACAGTGCATATTTATTATCTCAGAGTTCCTGTGTGGCAGGCATCTCTGCACAGTCTTACTGGGTCCTCTGCTCAGGGATCTGGAAGGCTGAGTTCAAGGTGTCACTTGGGGCTGGGGTCTCCCCTTGAAACATGATTGGGGAAAAATTCACTTCCACACTCAATCAGGTTGTCGACAGGGCTGGGGTTTTTTGCAGCTGTAGAACCGAAGTCTCCATTTTCTTGTTGACTAATGGTTGGGAGGCACTCAAGTTCTGGAGGCACTCAAGTTCTCTGCTACCTGGTCCTCTCCCTAATCAGTTCACAACTTTGCTTTCTCAAGGCCAGCAAGAGAAGCTCTCTCTTTCTGGTTGGTTAAGATGGAGTCTTAAATAATGTAATGTAATCATGGCAGTGACATTCCATCACCTTTGCCATACAAAGTAACCTTATAAAAAGAGCGACATCCCTTCCCTTTTGTCATATTCTATTGATTAGAAGCAAGCCTCATAACCTCCCTGCACTCTGGAGGAGGGATTATACAAGGGCATTACTTACTGGAGGTCATCTTAGAATCTACCTACGGTGGGGTTGTTAGGTGAAATGAAAAGTATAATGAACTAGTACTATATGTTGCCAAATTACATAGCACAAGGACTCGTTCCTACCAGCAATGTATGAGACTACCTGCTCTCCAACTTCCTTGGTTCTTGGTTTTCTAATTTATCTATCTCAATAGTTTAGAGAAATGTAAAGGTTTTCATGGTTGTATGTTCCATGTTTTATACAGAATCGTGTCTTTGTTTAAAAGCCACAAGTGAATGGATTGTAGCATAGATTAGTGCTTGGGAAGTCAAGGGTAGACTTGGTTTGAATGGAAGCTCTACAACTTATTGGTTATAGGATAACCAATAATTTCTCAACCTCTCAAAGCCTGAGTTTCCTTCTCTGTAAAAGGGCATAAAAATATAACCCATCTTTTGAGTAATTGTGAGTATTTAGTGGAATAATGCATGTAAAGTATCTAGTCTAGTACCTGGCAACTAGGTCTATATTAACTGAGTGTTAACATGGTCATTACCCATCTTTCCCATCAGCAGCAGGATCTTCAGTATCATTACAACATATGTGCAGCCTCTACTTAGTCAATGTTATAAGTCACATATCTAATCACGGGCTCTTTGCCCTGATGGATACCATTATCTAGGTGATTATATCTCCTTGACATATAAGCTGTAAAGAGGAGGACTTTTGTGGTCTTTGCAAGCCTGGTTTTGAAGCACTTTTGTATTCAGTGATATGGAAAAGCCCATCTCTTCCTCAAAGGGTATTGAGTTTCTTAGATCATATTAGACAATATTTTTCATCACCTCCCTTTTGTTTCACTCAACTCTCTTCCTCTATCATAAAAATCTCTCAGAGTAGCTGAAGGGATTATTCAGTGAGTTTGTGGAATGATCTTGCTTATTAGTCATCGGGAATAAATGCCCTAGATTGAACCTGAGTAGAGAGAGGCCTATTGTAGTTGAAGAGGTCTTTTTAAGTTTATTGACAATTTATGACTCACTGATGCCAAAATTATGTAGATAGATAGATAGATAGATAGATAGATAGATAGATATAGATAGATAGATAGAAATAGAGATGAAGAGAAGGTGAAAGAGAGAATCACATGTTGAAAAGAGAATGTGTGTCTCTGGCCTTTTACCACCTTGCTTCTTGTTTGTTTTAGAAATCCTATTTCTCAAAGGAAAAACTAGGGAGAGCATTGGCAGGCCCATTGAAGGAGAAAAGGTCTGTGCTTTATCATTTAAAATATTGTTTGGAGGTTTAGGTCCTAACTCAGTTCCAAATTTGGACCCTAAATCTGTTATGGGCTCTATTACCTGTGGCAAGCGACTTTTCAGTTTTGGGTCACAGGGTTGTAATTCATAACTCCTTAGAAAAGGCAACAACTACTGACTGAGGTCCTCCTTTGTGCCAGGGGATACTCAGTGAATAAGATAATTCCATGACTTCAAGCAATGTACATGTCACCAGCCGAGAGAGACAATACAGAAATAGTCAGCATGTGTACCGTGTACCAATTAGTGGTTGCTGGTGAGAAGGAAAAGCATGATGCAAGACGAGTAGAGACTTTTAGAGAGGATGATCAGAGGAGGCTTTTTGAAGAGGCACATTTACATAAAACTCAGAGACAGAACCTGTTTTATAAGGTTGCTATAAAGATGAAATGAGCATACACAGTTTTTAGCAGAGAGTTTTAAGCATATATTCCTTAACATATATGCTTAAGGAATGATATCCGATTTTTTGTAGACTTTAATTATTAATGACAAAAATTCATTCATATAATCATTCAATAAATAACTCAATTTGGGGGTTAGAAGAAGGAGGCTTAAGAATGTTGAGCCTTGTAAGCCAAAATGTAAAGATTGGGTATAGGAACTAGAATTCCACAACTGGCAGAGTGATTCCAGTCAAAGCTACAGCATCTTTTAATACTCTTTGGTATAAAAGGGAAAGGATGTGTGTGTGTGTGTGTGTGTGTG